>JASGXE010010191.1:0-25477 GCA_030068105.1 Sinentomon sp. SZTP_YWyxl
AAATTTGTTAATACACTGTGCAAGAAAACGCTACGTGCTCATTCGCCATTGTCAAATGGCGAGTATTATCACCTTTCGGAATGTCAATGTGACACTATTAGTTTGATTATTGACTCTTTGCAGAAAAAGGTCTGGATTCGGTGCTGTTGGAAAATAAAGGAATTAACAGTGAGTTTTTCCATTGTGAGAACATAAAATAAATTTGTTTAATCCGTGAAAATTCGTTTCAAATGCCTTTGTTAAGTTCTAACTTTTCGCCCACATTTTTATAAATTCACTTAAAAATGATATTTTTTGGCGTGCTGGAGAACAATGGAATTGGCGTGCTGGAGAACAATCTTTTTAACTTTCGCTTCCGGCAGACAATGAGGTTTCCATCAACTAAACTTTGCAACCACGAATACTTCCCCATTTTTGATGGGTTCGCGGTGCTGTTGCTTTTTTACCACTATCGGTGGGTGACTTGCCACCGAATTGTTATCATTTTGAATTCTTATAATTTTGTATTTATCCATTCGTTTATTTTCTAACTTGGTGATGTGTTTGCTCTGCCATGGAACATTTTCGCCCGCCTGTCCCTCTTAACAATTTGTTTTTGTTGCGTTTTTCACCACCGGAATGATCGTATTCGTGGAGCAAATAAAATTGATTGATTAACTTATTGATTATCAGAGAGGTATGGTGATGTGTATTGGTGAACTATTATTGTTATTATTTTATTGTTGTTTTCATTTTATTATTTTTTATATTTATTATTTTATTTTATTTTATTTTATTTGTATTATTATTATTATTTATATTATTATATTTTTTTATTATATTTATTATTATTTAATTATTTTTATTATTTATTTTATTTTATTTATCTTATTATTGTTATTATTATTGAACCAAGTGTTCACCAAAAATGTTATTCCTCGAATAAGTTAACCAAACTGTGGATTTACACCGTTCAACTTTCTCCAGATTGGGTGGCAATCTGGAGATTGGATCATTGTGGACGTGATCGTGAGGTTGGATCATCGTCGACGATGTTTATTTTTTGCGCGGGTCAATCGACAATAGATTTCGTACAAGTACGAGAATCTGCAATTATAGCGAAAACTTGAGAAAAGGGGATTGTAAAATACAATTTCCTTTTTCGTAAAGAAAAGCTAATCACGTCAATCTGGTCAGTTTTACCTTTTGCAAAGATAGCGCACCGATACTGAGGCCATTCTAAATTCTTATAACGATGAATTCTACCCCGTTCATATGAGCGAGGGATACTTGAGAGGACAACGACCATTTTTACGCTTTCGGTATACGACGCGTATTTAACAAAAAGATTGCCATCGCATAACATGTTAAAAGGTGTACTTAGTACCGCTTAATTGATTACAAATTATTTGAGACCGTGTTATTTTTTCCCCTGTTGCCATTGTGTAAAATCCAGGCTCACTCAGGAAACGTTTGGTTGATGATATCACAAATATACCAGGGGAGTTATATCCGTTTGTTTTGAATGGTAAGTGTTGGATTCCTTTATGGATGAATAATTGATATATTCTTGAGCGGAAACAGGCGCAAATTGCAATATCGTCTACTTTTCTTCCAATTGTGTATTTTTCAGAAATCTCATGACTAGCAGAAGAAAAAATTGGGAAAGAGCTCAACTTATGAGAATTTACTAATGTGATCAACTCTTTTCCAGAGATTACGTAGCTTTAAGCATTCTTCTTGCTTTCAAACTGATCTCTGCATTGACACGGTTGATATTATGCTGTTGTACGCTCTCCGTAATTTTTTCCAATCCGAAGGTCTTACAATGACCGACCGGCCGGTGGAATAGATACCTAACTCAAATGCAAGACTTATTTCTCAAAGTTATCGTGTGACCGGAGTTTTCCAGATGGTATCATATCAAAACCCTTCCCCATCAGCCGCATGATGGCTGATATGCTTAAACGAATCGGATGTTACAAAAGGGAATGAAACTCTGTGATTCGTTATATCGGAAAAAATGATCCATTAATTTGTTTTGGCATTTATACATGAAACATTGAGATTCCAGCACAAAATCTGGATGTCTTGGCATACACTGTCAATCTCTGTTCATGATTGTCCATGACAGGACGTAATTATTTTCCAAAATAGGTCGGAACAAAAAATAACAAGTTTCGAGTTTAGTGAGGCAATAGAGTATAACTACAGGAATATGATCATTTTTCTACAGTGGCTTATCGAAAATGTGTTATTAGTTTCAGTTTAGCATGCCTCCTGGCCTCAAATTCTTTTGATAGTATTGTTTTTACTTTTGTTTACTTTTGTTTACACTTTTGCAAGGTACTTTATCTGGTGATAAGTTTTCTTGTTTTCTATCACTGTAAACTGAGAATTTAAAAAGGGTAGATTGGTTGAACGCCAAAATTTATTTTCATACAAACTTATCAGCCTGACAACTCATCATTGTTTTTAGCTGAAAAATTAGATTCAGAAGCGCAAAATTCCGGGGCAGATCCACTCTTTACAGACAACTTGAGAAAAGGCTAGTATATGTGTCTAGTAGTATAGGCTACTATTCGTACGTTCGTACCATAAAAGAATTTATTTATGTCTATATAGCATGCGGAATGTCACTAAACTTTGGCTCTCTGAGGCATCATCCAAGAGAATTGGTCAATTGTGTTTTTGCTGCCAGTGAACTACCTCCTCGTGGTAAATCCGCGTTTCCAAAAATCCAGCTGCAGCTGTGATTCGAACCAATGATCCCTTCTCTATGGTAAGTTTTCTGTGGAAATAACACCGTCAATGGATGCAGAATTATCCCGCTGATTTTTTAAAGATTGTCATCTAATGCAAGAGGACCCGTGCCATTTTCAGTTGGGCTTAAGTGGTTATTTCGTTGGTAGGGCCTAAATGTATTTTCTTTCGAGTGAAATATTTTTCGGCCTAATAGGCCTCAGGTTTGTCAAGTACTTTTTAGTATAATGCCTTCATGATTAGCTTAAACGCAACGTTCCGCATGTGCAAGGATCAAATAATTTGGCCGAACAACGCAAGTGGGTCTCCAGGAAACATATACCAATCATCACGAAACCAACTTCATTTTGAAATATTTGATATGAGTGATCATGCACTTGCACTGGCTAACGAAACAATTTTTGTGAAGTGAGTTCGACAGATTTAAGAGTCATCGGCCACAGAAGTAATCACAAGAATTGCGACAAAAATACTGTCTTCAAATTTTGGGTACACATCTGCACTATGCTTTAGTTTTTCACTCTTAAAACAGTTGACAGTGAGTTTTGCGAAATTCCGTATCATCTCATGGGTGAGTAAAATATCACTGAAAAATTGTCTGAACGGAGAAATCTGATAATTTACGAAAAACTCACGAAATGAGTACTTTTTCTTGAACCAGTGATACGCCAACAAAATATGTCTGCATAACTCAGTCAAATGTTTTGAGATGCTGTGCCATCCACGCAATGTGATGTAGTGTTGCTGCAATGATCTGTACACCTATTTTGCTTGTGAAATTTTGTTACTTTCGAAACGACACTTCTAAAATCCACGTTCACAGTGCCGGGAAAATTAATGGAACCACTCTCGCAATTAAAATGCTACGATTAAGCAATTTATAATACGCAACGAAAAATTAGCGCTAAAATTTTTAATGTGTTGTAAAATTGTTTTAACAAAATTGTTTATACAGAATTCAACAAAGTTGAAGATATCTGCACTTTTATTTTCATGTTCGTTATGAGGCGTAAAAAGCTAGTTTTGGAGTCAACTCTTTACACATTGACGACAACTATGACATTTAAATTGCGTGTGTGGTTCCATTAATTTTTCGATACTGTATACACATCCTGAGCATGTAAGGACGGATTTCTTGCTTGTCTCGTCATGTTGCTGTTAGGTGGAAGGTGTAACTTTTTAAGCACATAACATTTTCCATTTTCGCTTTGGCTGATCACTCGGCAATCATTGATCCCGAACCTCTAACGCAGACCTTTTGGATGTCGTCAAATCTGCGAGGCTAAAGAAGTTGGAAACGCTAGACAAATTTGACAGAGATCACAGAAAGGATTACGGAGCATTCTTCAAACGTTAGCAGACTAGTTTTAACATCTGAAGTCTGAGTTTCTTTTAACATCTATCATACATTACGTAACTTTCATCATCATGAATATTTTACGTTTTGGATTCACATATTTAAGGATGAGACGCACCTGTGAAACATTTCTCTCCAAAAGTCCTAGAACATCTGGATCCAAAATCTTGCATCAACCGCATCAAGCGCAACAAAACGCATGAGTGCATGACGTTCATGTCGCATGGGAAATAAACATTTAAAATGCTGTTCGAACGAACTGTGTGCAATATGAACACACCTCCCAGAAGTCTTCGAATATTGCAGAAATATCCAGATCTGTTCAACCCAGAGTACCTCATACATATCTGCAGAACTTCCACTACAGTTTCACATGCCACATGAACGTCATGCGCCATGTTGTGCTTGATGCCATTTGGTTTATGATGAACGCCATGTTCAAATATTTTTAGCGGTCAGTGTAACATAGGCCTGCGCTCATCTTTCTAAGTGAATGTTTAAAACAAAATTTTCAACTGTGGACTTTGGTCTTAGCGGAAAACTCCTCGCAACACTGGTGCGCATCATCCATTTTGACGCGTGCTCGTCTGTCGAAAAAAAAAATAATGCTCAGCTGAAAATAATGCAAAATAGGTATCGTCGCGTTCTCTCCACATAAAGAAGCAAATGGTGTTCAAATGCAGTGGTTTTGTATTTGCGGAAAGCTGAAAGCCCCCGCTACAACGTTCCCACTGGTCGAAGGGAGGTTACAACAAAACAAATCTCTCAATTTACAAAAACGCGTGGCAGGAACCCGAACTTTTGTCATTTTTTCTTCGATTCTCCCGTCCAATTTCTACTCGTAATTTCGGGATTTTATTTTAGCAACGATACACACACCAAAAATTGACCATTTTAAAATTTCCAACGCAAAACGTTTATCAAAGTTCGTCCTTGATGTCAGGATAAATTTAACTTCACGTTGGCAGTGCGCAACGATTTAAGGCTAACGTTCACTTACATTGCATTTTCCCATTTTCTGTGTCCACGGCGGCCATTTTGAACACATCTCACAACATAAGCCTGCACTCATCTTTTAAAAAACAACAGAGGCTGTTGAGTCGCCTGCATTGGTCATGTGTTGTACTTGTAAATCATATCCGCCGCAGTCAGAGACGATGTAATTCATGTACGAGGGTTGTTGAATAAGTTTCTGTCTTTGCAGAGAAGTTCTTGTTTTTTGGCACTTTTGCTCCATGGCATTGAACACTGATCTATTTTGAACTTATCGAGTGATTTCAAAATCAATTCGATGCAATTCATTGTTTCTATCGCAATAAATACGAGGGGCCGTCAAAATGAACAACGAGATCAATTGAGAAATGGAGCTTTTTCAAGATTTTTCAAGATTCATTGGTCCGACGGAACCGAGGCAAAAAGGCCAATTTTCAGCGTGTAAATGAGGCTAACGCCAACGGCACAGTCAACAGGAATGTACCGACTGCCTCTGGTGTCTTTTCAAATTGCCATAAAATTCATAATTTTCATCGAATTGGTCAAGAAGTCACACGATAACATCAAAAAGGATCAGATTTTAATGCCATGGGAGAAAACTCCGAACAAACAAGTATTTCTGTGCAAAGGCAGAAACTTATTCAACAACCCTCGTACCTCACGGTTTAAACGTCAAAATATTGTGTTGACTACGCTCCTTTCCACAATGTTTTACAAAGAGAATTGCCTCAAAGACTGCCGGCAGCACCCATGGCGCACCTGATGAACTGCTGATATGCGCGTTTGAACATTGTTTGCAGGAGAAGTGCGAACCGCTTACCGGGACGCCTTGGATGTCAGCGAAACCACGAAGAAAGTGAAATACTGGGGTTAGTTTCAAAAAATTGTGTTTGTTGGCATATGCGTTTAATAATCCTGTGTTCCAAAATGTGATGTGACAGCACAATACACATTGCAAAACAAGACTAGTCAGTATACATGCAACAACATGGATAAACTAGAGTACCTTACGCACCCCTCGTTCCGGGCGCATTCCATACACTCGCTGGAAATGGACTGAAAATGTTTCGGTTAGATAAAACAAAAAACCAGTGCGGCCACGTTCATAAACTCTCAATGAATTGCTCAAAAATTACTGATGACGAAATACGTTATTTCGTGTACATGTTGCAAGCATATTTCGCAATTCGTTTTTTACAAGTTTCTGACAAGAAAATCAAGTTTTGTGGCTTTTGAGTGCAACATGAACAACTTCTCAGTGTGTATATCTTCAGATGTTAGTAGGCCCACCCACATATACGGTTACGTTTTTTCAAATGCCTTTTCCCGTGAACGATTCTACAAACGATTCGCTATTCCATTATGTTTGTTCTTCAACTAGATTACCTTAGCAATCGACGCTTGAACCTGGCGGGTGAATTGCAAAAAATGCGGGCGAATGACGCAACGGATGATGGTACGTTTTCCGCAATCAAATAATGAAACTGTGCACAAAATCATCTATCAGATGATCCTATGAAAATATGAATCCCCACGTGTGCTTCCGAAACTTAATAAAGGCATTTAAATTGATTTTTACTGCGCTTGTGGAAGGGGCACAGGTGATACCATTTTCCCTTAGCATTGTTTTCTAAAATATCACCGACTCAAGAGTTTTTTTCAGAATTTTAAAACGCAATATAAGGAAATTATCAATCTCGCATTGCCGAAAAATGCATGAGATTTCTTCAGGACTCTATGTATATCTTTCGCAAAGAATGCCCCATTAATTTTTAAAATTCCTATTCCAACCTTGGATCTCCGCCCTTCACAAAGTATAAAGAGTTTGGACATTCGAAACGCCAAACATTTGTCCAATGCCGACCTTGTTTGCAACAATGCAGTGCGGACTCCGCCATTCACAATGTTCCGATAAAGAGTTTGGAATCCTTCACAACGCTTGAACCTTCGCATAATGCCGACCTTGTTTGTAACAGTGAATTGCTAATATTTTCTTCGTTGTAAAGTTCCGCAGTATAAGGAAAGAGGGACAATGTATCATTTTTTGAATAGTTTCATGTTAGCCGGAACAATTTGACGTCATTACGTACTGCCCTCAATTAACATCCTGAAACAATTTCAATGCTCTATCTACAAATTCGATTTAGAAATTAAAGTTCTTTCTATCGCCCAATGTGTCTATAATTTCAATCCAAATGATGCAATTGTGGAGGCCTTCTTATCAAAGGAAGAGTTTCTGAAATAAATTTCGTGCAAGTATTGCATCGTTTATCATCAGCAGCCTGGTTTGTGATTTCGGATTGAGAGATTTCCAAGTTGGACTCGGATGTTGTGAATAGTAGTCTTTCTAGTCTGTCCCAATCCAAACGTGGAATGAATTTGGTTGATATGTCAATGTCAAATTTCCTCTTCTGTCACCATGTGTGTCTTTGTCCATATGAGATTGTTACTACGGGGGAGAAACACGCGCATGTTGAATTTCATCTTTCTGCTCCTCTATCAGCGGAGAGATCATGACGGGCGTAACGCTAACGCCAAGATGCGAGGTAAATTTTTTTCATTGGAGCAGATGGCAAAAATTTACCTCGCAGCTCGGAGTTAGCGTTACCCCGGTCATGATCGCTCCGCTGTATGAGTCCCACGTACGTTCATTTGGGATCACAATGGCAAGCGAGGTAAAAAGGTGCGGTGAAATGTTGTGCATCAAAGTACAGTTCTTCCAAAATACGAAAATTACCTTGCTTACATATCGAGTTTTAAACATAAAAACATTGGAGAACAAAAATGCACAAATTGAGTCAACAGATGTAACAACTTCAAATGCTCTGCAAGCGTTACAATGCTATCAACATAGCGCTTCCTAACAGCCACACCACTTTGGCGATTTAATTTCCTGCTTTGCGATAATTGTGGCTGGCTCTAAAATGACGAGAGGAACACATTTTGAGCCTCACATCTTTGATATCCGAAATTTGCGCACTACAGGTGGCAATTCCAGGACCGGATATTTATGAGTTGCCTTTATCCTTACAAAGGATTTAGAACGAATGCCAAACTACAAATTTATAGCATTTTTTGCTGAAGTAGAAAATCAATTCATTCTCTTTTTCTGTGCCATCGGTATCGCATAATATTTTAACACATTTTACATTCTAGTAAAAGCGAGACCCTCTGAAAACCGTCCGGTCGTTTGATCTCTTATTTTTCAGCTCGCTCACCAACTCTAGAGCTTTATTCATATCATTCTCACATTCTTATAATTATTCAGGTGGAATTCGCGAATGCCGTTTATAGGTTCCTACCACACCACCAACACCGTTTTTAAATTCATTTCTGTTTACACGCTCTTGCATGACATCCAACTTTTGATTCTGTCCGATGCTTTTTTGTTCACTCTACCTTTTTCTTTTTTGACTCGCAACTCTCAAACAGATTACGTGGATATGCAACTGGTGCGCTATTTAACTGAAAATGGCCACCCAATCGCATCGGATGGTAAGGAATAATGTTTACAATTCTACTTGAATTTATCAAGAGCATAACACCTCACAGGAGGAGATACGAATATCGTTTCGAAGACTGCATTCGAGCACATGAATGGTCAATCATTTTATTCCTTCTTCGTCTCGCTTTGGAAAACAGTTATATGTACGTGTAGGCTGGCTTAGATTTTAAGATTCACTCTGTTTTCTAGAGTAATTTCTCTTTCTCCAAAGGCTAAGCGGCTTCTATTTCCCGAAAGGCTGCCAAAGAGCCTTTGGATCCAACGCAGGTGCCAACTAATATCTTTTCGTGGATATAAAGGATTTTGCCAGCCTCGTTTGCGGTTGAAAAGAAAAACAATTGTTCAGGCCACTGACCACCTTCGTGTAGTTGGGAATACGACAAGTCTTTCCGCGTAATTGATTGAATATCCGTATTTGAGGGGGACTCCCCTGATCATACAACTGGTTATAAAGAAAAGAAATTGACACAGAAGGAAGTAATAAACATACAGAATTTAAAACCTTGACTAAAATATAACATTTCAACAAGACAACATTCCAACCAGACAGACATTTCCACCATCAATCAATAAACTTAGCCCTTGCCACTGCACCTCCAGAGCCATACGTGTGGACGGGGAGGGTGACAAAAGATTTGATAGCCTGCACCTAAGAATGGGCTCGGGTGTCGGCAGTTCATGTCGCTTGGAAGGAGGACACACCAATCATTATTGGATTGTCCCAGAAAGGACGATTTGCTAAAGTCCCTCTTGAAGTAAAGGGGTAACACTTTTAAGGCGTGATCCTCTCGTGACCAGAACGTTGGAATTTGTATGTGCTTCGATAGCTCACCCCATCCCCCTGACTCGCGAAGTACCCTGAAAAAGCTTAAAATGCGCTGGATCTTTCTCCTCTCATCTAGTAGTCTCCAGCCAAGCTTGTCAAGAATAGCAGAAACACTGCTCAATTTCCTATAATCTCCAAAAACAAAGCAAGCAGCTTGACGCTGAACACGGTCCAGTACGATCAAATAAATGGATAAGTATGGGTCCCAAGTTGCGGAAGCATGCTCAAAAATAGGTCTTACAAGAGAGAGATAAGCTTGTTCGCGGATTCTAGAGTTTCTCTTCTTGTAATTTCTTTTATAGCGCTCTCCACGCCTTTTTAGTGACCATTGCTATGTGCCTAGACCAATCACGTTTCCTGGAAAATCTCGCCCCCAGATAAACAACCTCCATGCTGGGTGTCAGCCGAAACTCATTCAAATTATTTTACATCATCTTCACACGCCGTCTACGAAAATCTTACCAAATTGCATTTCATTTAATATATTTGATATTAAATTGCATTTAATATCATTTTGGAGCCTTCGCTCCACTGAGAATTGAGAGCAATATCATCCTGGAGAATCCTTTGATCATCAGGTGAATCAATCTGCCTACATAGCACACAATCGTCGGCAAAGAGACGCATCTAAAATTTTATCCCATGTGCTAAATCACTTATATACACTACAAACAACAAGGGACCCAAAATTCTGCCTTGGGGGACGCCAGACGACACAGATAGAGGCAGAGAAATACAATCCCCAACTTTGACGACCTGAGTTCTACCAGAGATATAACCGAATAATATTTCATCCCAACAAGTTCTACCAGAAAGATAGCCGAAGAGTAATTAATAACCCCCAAGTTCAAATAAACATCACATTTAAAGAATTTTGATGCGCAGAATGGCATAGACCATCGCTTATCTTTCAGTGTGAATATTTCAAACAAAATTTCAACTTTGAAGACTTTCCGCGCAAAATTACCAACATGATTGGCAGATACATAAAGTGCGCATCATCAATTCTGGCGCGTGTTCTTGATTCGTAAAAAGAAATAATTATGCTGTGACGCGCTTCTCTTTCCAAAAAGAGTCACAATATGTTTTCATGCACATCATTTTCCCTGTCATTTGCTGAGTAGTAACACAGTTAGGCTTCTAACTATATTTCCATCGAACGCGCCCTCGCGTCGTCTACTACCGTCGAAAGAGCTCTCGCGAGTCGTCTGCTCGAAGAGCAAATCTAGCTCGAAGAGCGATAAAAGAGCGCGCTCACAGAGCGCGAAGAGAAGAAGAGCAAAGAGCCGTCCTTCCAGCCTACATAGAGCTCACATTGCGCCGGCCCGCCACATTGCGCAACTAGCTGCGCGCGCGAGGTGTCGAAGTACAGGTCAAGCCGCAAAGCAATTTCCAATCGAACGCGCCATCACGAGTTGTCTGTTCGAGCAGCATAAGAGAGTGCTCGAATAGAGGCGCAGAGAAGAAGAGCAGAGAGTCGGACCACATAGAGCCCACATCGCGCCCACATTGCCCAACGAGCGATAGTGCGAGCAAGCGGGCGAGGCGTCGAAGTACAGGGTGCTCAACAACTAGTCGTCGTACAGGGTGCGCACTTTCCGACCGATCCCCACCCACAGCGCCCAACGCCGCGATGACGTCATCCGAGCACTCAATAACCAGCGAAACAGCTCTCAAACATGGATAAAAACAGCCAGGATATCATCCAAAACGTTTCCTACGTAGAGGGTCTACCCGCGTAGTCACTTCAGGTTCACTTCCGGTCTACTTCCGGTTCACTTCCGGTCCACTTCCGGTCTACTTCCGGTCCACTTCCGGTCCACTTCCGGTCCACTCCCGGTCCACTTCCGGTCCACTTAATGTTGGCACTTCCGATTCCGGTTCTGGGTCGGGCTATCCATCCATTTGGGACTCGATTTGGGGCACCATGAAGAGATAGCATTCGAGTATAGGGAGCACATTAGCGGGATGGTAGAAGTGAGACATCATGTATAGAATGACGGGGCACTATCTATATAACGTTCATTTAACACACCGTGTATTCGGGCACTGTAGTAGCACCATCCGTTCTGGGGTCACACGCGAATAGAACAGTGAGTGACGTTGGGCACCGAGATATGCTGACATCACCTTTCCTAAACAAAACGTTCAAGGCTCATGGTAACAACGACACGTGGAAAAAATTCCGTTGCGCCATGCTGACGTCACATCGAACATTCGAGAACAAATCATTGCGCCACTGCATCACGCCTCTCTCCCCTCCGTTGCTCTCCCTATGTCAGAGAGATATCAAACGCATGGCGCCATAGCACACGCTCTCTTATTGTGATGCCACGTTGAACATTTTGAAAGAAGAGGCGGAGAGATACCTCTCCACGACGGCATATCGAACATTAGAGAGCAAATCATGGCGCTACGTCATCACACCTCTCTCCTCTCCGTTGCTCTCCTTATGTCAGAGAGAGATCAAACGCATGGCGACACACCACGCGCTCTCTTTTTTGTAATGCTATTCTGGAAGACGAGGCGGAGGGTCACCTCTCTACTCCACCTTACTGCCATTCGTATCAAAGAAATGGGAGGGGCATCCCGCACCACGCACCAATAATTTTTTCTACACGCTCCGTGCTCCGCCTTGTTCTCTTCGATTTCCAGATACTTCTCGAACGCATTCCAATATCATATCATAAATAAACGTGCTGCTCTGCTTTAGAGCACAGTTGGAGTTGGTTTTAGTTCGTGTGATATCTTCTACCTGAGCGCACGTCTAGCAGCTATCAATGCAATTCAAAATAAAGAATCGTTATACCTTCGTCAGCTACAGTGATAAGTCGATTCCCAATTCGCTCGTTCAGCGGGATTACCAGGTTAGTTGAAGTCACTTTAACGTGTCACTCAACTAATGCTTTTCACTGCATATCTGTAGATGGGATGAAGGGAGATAAACGCAAGCCCCTTCAACTCTGCGGCTGAGGATATCTACACAACCACTGGGCGAGATCTCCTCTTCGGTTAATTTAAGATGCTGCACCGATGGAATAACAACAGCAATGTAAGGAACGCATCACCACTCTCCACCGACCAGAGTCTCTTCGCTCACAGACCTGCCATACCGCTTCTTGCTTAAGTGGTACTTGTACAACACAAGGACGGCAATGATCGTAGGGCTGTCGACGCATACCCTCTCCCTCCGTCTTCCCTTGAGTCTCTTGAGTCTCTTGGAGAAAGGCAGACCACCTTTCGTAAGAGACTCAAGTCGTTCATTGCTGCTGATTCTGCCTCTTCAGTGACCGAAAATAGATACCTGCCGAAAGAACCAAAGACACACACTGGAGAAACAACTCCGAGAAGCGCGAAAACGAGGAAGGTTTGGTTGACAATTCAGCATACGGACACAGTCAGGCGGGAAACCAATTCACAGCGAATATGTGTAACAGGTGTGCCGGCCACTTTCTTGGGGTACATACGGGCATACTCGTATACGGGCAAGAAATGAAAATATTAGTCTCTTGGGAAAAAATCGATTATGTCGCAACGAATAAAGATGGAGCGGTTAAGTTTTGCACCCGTATAGAAACGGGCCCTGCCTTTCAGAATCTTACTTCGAAATGCTGCTAGCATGCCAGGTTCCGAAGTTATTAAAGTTTGAATATGTCGAAGAGTCTGAGAGAGTCTGTATTCGTATTCTCACCACCCTATCAATCTGTTCTCGCTCTTGTTTATTTTCAGGCTTCAACAACATGGACGACGAAGCCCAATCATCCTTTGCTCACGACCATACATACTTCATCAGGGATTACCCTACGTCTTCTACCGATCACCTCCTCGATCACGATTATTCATCAACCGTAGAACTCCCAACACCTGTAGAAAGTTGCTTCAATGGAGCAGCTGAATTGTCCACTTGCCCTTCTCAAGTTTCCTGGTTTCGTTATGACTCTTCGTGAAGCTGAACTTGCCGCTGCTGGGCTGATTAGAACCTGGTGTGAGCGAAACGTGACGTCGTCGTTGAAGTTCTGGATCGACTGTAACGTGGCATTTTTCAAAGAGAGTGCAGCAGACGATGAACCGGAGACTTGCACTGCCTGGTTCAGGTCCAGGTGCATGCTTCACTATTAAGGAACTGGTGACCTGGAAAGTCTCCTGCGATCGGCCAAGGAGAAGATTGATGAATCTTTCGGCTTTCATCATGCACGGATCCCGTCGGCAATTTTCGAGGGTTAACGAGGTTCGGCTGGCATGCATGAAGTACCAGCCCCTGATGTCTACAAGGGGATCAGCTTCTTCTCTATTTTCTGGATCCTATTATCTCCCTCTGCCGCCTCGTCTTCGTCGGAACAAGTTCATCGCCAACCCGAAGAATCTGGAGGACGAGAAGTGCTTCCTCTGGGCCTTACTTATCGCTTTGATCAAGAAATAATGCAACCGTAGACTCACTGCGCATTACCGATCTTACGAGAATCTGTTAAACATTCAATATCCTGTGCAGATAAAGGACATTCCCAGATTTAAACGCCAGAATCCCGACATCTCGGTTAATCTTTTTGGTTACGAACAGCAGGCATTTTTCTCCATCCACGTCGGGTCGTGGCCACCAAGAAAACATCATGCTAGCCTGCTGCTGTATTCCAAGGGAGACGAGAACCATTACTCTACCATCACCGATCTGAATTCATGTTTCAGTTCTCTCACAGCCCATAGGAACAAATCTTATTATTGTGTCCGATGTCTCCATGGCTTCAAACACTAACGACTCTTGGACGCCCACGTGCAACGATGCCTGGCGATCAACAACAACATTCAGGCGGTGGTCATGCCGTCGGAATTGGAGATATTCGTTGAATTCAGACAGTTCGAGCGAACCCTGTCGAGTAACGTGGAGACGATAGTCGTTCCCATCCAAGGCTGCAAGCAGGACGACAGTGTCGGTTCTTCGTCCTCCTTTACCAATGCCAAAGCGTTCCACCAACCGAGTTCCTTCTCGTACGTCGTTCACCAACAAGGTAGAGGAATCGTGAAAGGTCCAGTTGTGCGCATCAGCAACGATCCCAACCTGATGGAGGACATGATCGGGATGCAGCTAGAGGAGGAGGAATGGATCATGGAGGAGCTGGACAGAAACGTACCCCTGTTGTGGATGGCCCCCGGAAACGTGCCTGTTTCGTGGACAGGCCCCAGACCAGAAAGAGAATGGATGAGAGAACTACGGACTGCTGCATCTGCAGGAAAGCGTTTCTGCCCGATCAGAAGAAGGTTGTGCATTACAATCACCACACCGGTACCTTCATCGGCCTGGCACACAACCGGTGCAACTTGTTGGCGCGGACAACCAAGCGCATTCCGGTGGTGATGCACGGGTGCGGCAACTTCGACTCCCACATAATCGTATTGGCGATGAAGAAGTTCTTGAAAGACGACCGTTACCGATTCTCCGGTTTCGGCCTATCGCGCGAACGCCTGATCTCCTTCAGGCTCTCCAATTTGGTCTGGCTGTACTCGTTCAATTTCTTTCCTGTTCTTTGGCTTCGTAGGTCAGCAACCTCAAAGCGGCTGGAGACGAAGCCTTCCACTGTAAGAAGGAAGTGTTTGATGGTGGTGGTTGCCATGGCGATCCGATGCAAGATGCCGGTCCATCGCAGCAAGACTCGCAGAAACTGCTCCAACTAATTCTCAGGAAAGAAGTCTTCTGCTACAATTATCTGTCGTGTTCCAAGCGCCTGGAGGAGAAGGAACTGCCTGCCATAGAAATTTTCTACAACAGCTTGACACGAGGGAAGACTTGTCCGAAGCGGACTACCGGTACGCAAGAACGGTGTTCGAGAAGGTCGACTGTCGGTCTCTGAAGGACTTTCAGTAACTGTATTTGAAATGCGACGTCCTGCTGTTGGCCTACGTGTTCGAAGCGTTTCGTCGACTGTTCATCGACTCGTTCGATCTGGATCCACTCCAGTATTACTCCTCCCAGGGTCTGAGTTTCGACGTCGCATAAAGAAGACTCAAGCACGATTGGAACTGATAACGGACATGGATATGCCGCTGTTTTTCCAGAAGGGAATTCAGACCCTGCCGCTGCATAATTTACATTCCTCTGAACAGCATCATGAGTGGTAGCAAGACTATATTCCACAGATGCATCCGTCGTTGGGATTAACGTACGGCCGTTGTTCGGAGTAGGCGTAAACGATGCGTTGCGGGGGAGGTTCGATCGTTTCGTTCGCATCAAGTAACAAACGAAATACCCAGTCCGATTTCCCACATTGAGTGCTACCGCTAACGAGGCAAGTGAACGGATGCTGGAACTTCGTTATGGACGAAGAAAGTAGTGTTCCATGATTGGCGTTGTTCTTGAAGCTATCGTTCCAGCGGGTGCTGCAACACGACAATCCATTATTGTTTCTGTTTACGCTGCGCTCGCCTTTTATAGTCGACGACGACGACG
This sequence comes from Sinentomon sp. SZTP_YWyxl, assembly GCA_030068105.1. NCBI lineage: Eukaryota > Metazoa > Arthropoda > Protura > Sinentomata > Sinentomidae > Sinentomon > Sinentomon sp. SZTP_YWyxl. The sequence goes on from JASGXE010010191.1 coordinate 15,863, forward strand.
ATCGTAGACAGATATCGTCCAGAATTATCGATAACGTGAGACACTCGTTCAGGCGATAATCGTCGGTGTAGAACTGTTCGACGATAACGCTCATCGGCCAGTGTTCGACGCAGCGAAGATAGAGGAATGCGACGCAGTGAAGTCCGCAACTCTCCGTCAGCGAATGTTGAATGCGACCGACGTTCGTCCTGACGGTGCAGAGAGTTCCGCCGCAGCGATCCAAGACTGCACTTTCGAGTACGGGGTAATTGTCGAGCCCAACACCGCCATAGGAATCGAAAACTTCCAACACCGACGAACTGGGTCGAAACAGAGCCAGCCAGTGTTCTCCTTCCTCGGAGGCCGGTCGATCGTTCACGATTAGAGCACTTCCCGCTTCGATCAGTTCTGGCAGACGGTCGCTCGCAAAAACACCAAGAACACGTGCACTTCTCGAAGTGTCCCTCCCTCCGCGGCTGTTTTTTTCGTGGACGGCAACGACGGCAGCAATCTCCTGCAATCGACCGAGAAGTATCTGTAACTGATCAGTTTCCATTGTTGGTCCGTTGGTTGTCCTTTCGGTGTGAGTTTACGAGGCAGGGAAATCGTAGATGATGTTTCGGCTTCTGTCTATTTCCAGAATACCTTCGAACGTCATGTGCATGATGCAACTGACCGTCTTCGGGAGCGGACGAGCGAATTTTATCTCCAGGCGCAGGTTACCTTGACGAATCAGGCTGAAACTACCGCCGGAAGCGAGATGCGTATCGGGCGACAGGTTGAAAACGTAGAGAGCGTAGCCGTTGGCGTAATCGTAGCGAGACACATCGTTCCCGAAGTCGCCTCGCCAGGTATCCAGTCCTTCGAACAGCGTTTGGTAGGCCTTCAGATATTAGGTTCCGTTGGCAAAATCGAGAGTTAGCGGCAACCACTTGAGGCAATATTAGATCGGTGTATACGTAGATTCCGTGGATTCCCCTCTCCAGTTCGACCGGATGCTTGCTGTACTGTGACGAAAGCTGGAAAGACCAATTAGCCGAGTCGAAACCCAGCATGGCTCCAAGCCCTTTTCCGTTGGTATGGTTTGGCCAGCGAAATCCGTATCGATCCGGTCTCGTGACTGCAATGTGAACGTAATTCTTCGGTTTCTCCTTCATCACGAAAAAGTCCCGGTGTTCCTCCGGAAACGGTTCCAGGTAGAATTCTTTTGCCGTCAATGTCGTTGCCCAATTGTTCTCCCTTCGAATCTTGTGCGTCTTCGTGATACCTCGTTTCGCTTTCGACTCGGATGTCAGTACCCAAGACCAGAACCGTTGCGATTCCTGATCCTGTGCGAACGTCACTCGAGATCTTGATTTCAAGACGAATGCAAATATCTCTGTGTTGGGATCGTATGTGATCGAGAGATCCTGCTTTAGCGAATCAGGTATAGCTTCGTTCATTATCCTTGCAATTTCCGCCGTATCGTGGCGACCTCTGATATCGTACGAAATCGCCACAGGTGCACCTCGAATTACCGCTTCGCTTTCCTTGTTGACTTTTTTCGTGTCCGGTAGCTGGAGATGGAATTCGCAGTTCTCCGTCGTGACATTATCCCAACTGCGAGGGAGATGAATTTCCACCAATGCAACCTCCCATTGGTTTTCTCCAGGCAGAGAGATCGGTTTTGCTAGCTTCGTCACGATTGAGACTGGGTGTTGCTGTTGCCAAACAGATCGCTGCTGGCAGTGCTCGGAAGCACCATGTAAAAATCGTCGACGGTTCCCATCTTACGCCAACGAAAACGACGGTTTCTTCTTGTCCTTGGCGACGACAGGAACAAGCTGACTCTCTTCGATCCAACTGTTAGCGGAATCGGGGTATCCTCTCCACTTTACGAGCACGTATTTACGCCCGTCGCTGCCTTTCTTCTTGCGGACGATCTTCTCGCTTTTCAGGGGTCACGTCTACTTTCTGCAGCTCTTCTTCGTAGAACGATCCTTTTATAGTTTCGCCCGTCGAATCTTGCAACTTATAAGTGGGTCTGGCTCGATCTGCAGTTTGAACGAGTGAAACGGTGAATATCTCCTCGGACCACCGACCCCAATAGCTCTTTCCAAATAGGTTGCTACCGCTACGCACGTTACTTATTCGAACCGTATCACCCACAGCGAAACGAGGCAGTTCGACAGTGGCTGCAGGGTCAACTTCCTCACCGTACTGAACTTTCCACAGATATTTTTCGTTCCTCTTGCTGACTTCGGCTGGAGAAAACTTGCCGCGATCCAACGACCGATGCTTGCTTCGATTGTATGAGTGCATCAGATCCTGGATAACGTCGACGTAGCGAAACGTGTTGGCAAAACTAAAGTATCGCCAGAGACGTTCCTTGATCGTGCGGTTGAGGCGTTCCACGAGCGCAGCTTTCTTGTCGCTGACAACAGGAAAGAAGTAGATGTCTTTTGCAAGAAGAAAGTCCTGGAACTTCTTGTTGATGAATTCACCTCCCAAATCGCTGGCTACTTTCTTCGGTCGACGAGGACTTGCCCTCCGCAAAACACGTTGGAAAGCTTGGACGATTTCCGCTGGTTTCTTGCTCTTTATCGGTTCGACCCATGCGAAACGAGAGAAGACGTCGATTGCAACGAGCAGGTACTTAAATCCAATATTGTATTTTACAGTATTCTGCATGTCGGCTAAATCTTCTGCCACTTTTCATCTGTTCCTCTGGACAAAGTCTTGTTGCGTTGAAACTTAAATCGAACTGGACGATGTATTGTGTACGGGTCCTGTGACCGGAGCCACCGCTCTACGACTGTTCGTTTCGCCGGTTGTTCATTCCACTTGCCCAAAGAGGATGCGAGCGCCTGATTCAGTCGAAGAAGAAATCTGGCTATTCCTCCAAAACTGCCTGCGTCAGATGGATTGTAATATACGCTGGAGAATTCGCTTGGCTGTTGTGTGTTCATGTTGCAGCGAAGCAAAATGACCGAATCCGACCGTTTAGGTCAACTAGCTTTCTCCATTCGTTTGGAGTTAGTTTTATACCCAGATCTTCGTCGCGACTAACATCTATCTGGTAGTCATGTCGTCTGGTTCGTTGATTCGAAGAGTTTATGCTGCCGCTTTTACCTTTTGGTAAACACACCGTCACTTTCTCGTAACGCCCAATAGCTACCGATCGGGAACACAGCTGCGTCTTGTCGCTGTTGTCGGTTGAAAACGAGAACGAATCGACAGGAGCGTCGAGAAACTCTTCGAGCCACGGATCTAGTGCTAGCAGCCTTTCGTACTGTTGACTGGTCAACGCGATTCCTGTCGATGTTGTTGGTCCCAGGTCGGTGGTGCTGTTGCTTCGTCGTGCGTTTCCATGCTGTCGTAATTCGACAACCGAAATGTTCGCAGCGCAGCATACGAGAACGAGGCTATGCGGCGATTCGTAACCTTCGTCGTTGGAGAGAGACCACGGATCGGAACAGTGCCAAGGTGTAGTTGTTGGAACAGCATCCGATGGAGTGACGAAGTGGTTATACTCGTTGCAACTGCAGAGTGAAGGATCGTCTAGCAACGATAGCAAGAGCAGCAGAGTCAGCATCAGAAAGCACGCTAATGAGGAAAAGAGAGCTATCCGTGAAAACAACAGCAACCTCCTCTGGTGGACTCTGTTGTTCGGCGCTGCTCGTGGTTGTTCCAGCTGCTCTGCTTCACCTCCTTCTCTCAACAAAGAACAGAATTGAGCGAGGAGCTGACGTCATCGCATCGATAAAGAAAAGCTTCAATTATTAAAGCGGATACCTTTTATAGAGAAGCATCGTCATCAGAGAGCGCAACGTGACGTTACCTGAATGGATGAGCGCTCGGATAGTGGGCGTGGCATCATCAGGTAGTTACGCAAGGCGCATTGGCGTGAAGCAAAAATTTCGTTTGTTATCGAGTGCTGCGATGACTTCTTCGCGGCGTTGGGCGATGTGGGTAGGGATCGGTCGGAAAGTGCGCACCCTGTACTACGACGAGTCGAGGATCACCCTGTACTGCGACGCCTCGCGCGCATAGCCCGTACCTGCTTGCTCGCACTATCGCACTTTGGGCAATGTGGGCGCGATGTGTGGCTTTATGTAGACCGACTCTCTGCTCTTCCTCCCTGCGCCTCTATCGAGCGCTCTCTTTGCTGCTCGAGCAGACGACTCGTGAGGGCGCGTTCGATCGTAACTGGCCTTGCGGCTTGACGAGGAACACCCTGTACTTCGACGCCTCGCGTGCGTAGTTCGTTGCGCAGCGAGATTTACTCTTCGAGAAGACGACTCGCGAGGGCGCGTTCAATGGAAATATAGTTAGAACTCTCACTCTGTTACTACGACTAACTTGTCTATAGGTCGAAGGGATGTACATCAGAAAAACGCAAAATGAGAGATTTAAACACCACATACTTCAAATTTGTTGCAGTTTTATGCACGAAAGGTTTAGAATTAGTACGCTTTTGTAATCGCTTAATTTTCCGCTTCACACTATAAAAATCATCAAATCGCGGTAAGTCGGTTCAAGAGAAAATGAATTTTTCCTGAGTGGTGCGCCGCTACCTACTGTTCACTTACATTGCTTTTTACTCATTCCATCCGTCTGCTGCTGATGACGTTTCCGTGCGACGGCTTTATGTGTAGAAGGCAATTGCATGGGAACGCAATATTTTATTGTTGTCATGTCAAACTTGACTGCAGCAAATGAATTAAAACCGTTTCCTCTTGAGAAGATTACGGGTGTCAAATTCCTCAAATAATTCCTACTCTGATGCTAAAGGTGCAAGGACTTAGCTTGCTGCGGACAGCGGAATTCTCTCGTTGCCGATTTTTTGTTCCTTTTCGCGATATAAAACAAAAAATCATCAAATCCCAAAAAGGATAGTAATGCTGCAATTGAAAATGCAAGAATTTTCCTGTTTTCCATGAGGATGTCATTATATCAGTTGTGTGAGAACGAAAACGTTCACGTATAACAAAGCCGAACTGATGGCAATCTATGTGGATTTGAATTGCTACCACGAAGCTAGGAAACTGACAAACCAGTAGACGGGAAATGGACTCAAGACTCCACTGGTGTCTGCATCAACCATTCCGGGTGTAACGCACCATTGCTCCTGCAGTTGTTCTCTCGTAAGAATAAACACAAGTATGCATAAAAAGGTGAAGTGAGAACCACACACGATGTATTTCTTCTGTTTTGCCTTACATAGGAAACCTGAAAGGAGAGAGCTTGGACCAAGAGTTCCTTGACTTTGTTGATGCATCTTATCCTGGTAAGAAAACACCTAATTATCACCGCATTTCAAAGAACCTCTCTTTTATCTGGCACTATACCAGTCAGGTCATAGTCTTTACTATCCCATTATACTGTCCTATGCTTGACATGCCGATGTGCAGTCTACTAAAGGTGTTCCACTTACGTTATATTTCATCCCTCAAATTCAAAATGAGTGATACCGTTCTTCCGCTCTAGAATTATTTTGAAACAAGAAATGAGGAGGTGACAACTTTGTAATGTTTCCTCCAATTGAGGTAATAAAAATAAAGCGTTCTCCACCTTGGCAAAAACACCTTGGTACAAAAAGTGAAAAATCCGCTGAATGGCAGTTGGATCTACGGACGTCGGATCATATGGGAATTTACAACTATTTTATTGTAGATGTTTCTCGCTTTTGCAAGCCATTTTGAAATTACCTGAAACGCAGATCCCAATGCAGTATGAATGTAATGCTCGAATTTCAGGTATTTATAAAAATATATACCGATCACCATCAAAATTTACCGATCACCAGTTGATTCATTTCGGACGTATCACTTTTTAACCGTTCTGGTTTGCTGTTGATTGGCGGCTATGTCGTTACGTTAATTTCACAAGATTTTGTAACTTATATAGGTTTGTTAGGTGCCGCCTCTTAGACACTTGTTCGACGGCCACCGCTAATGATTACACAACTCTCAAGTGTCAGTTCGTTCTTCCATTTCTTTACAAAAGTTGCATCATTTAAAACATTTTTCAAAAGTTGTCATCAAAAGCTAAAGTTGTCATCATCCACGATATCTAAAAAATTTGTGAACAACTTGCAAACTTGTGAATGTAACACTTGCACATATTTTGAACATTAACATGCACGAATAGACACTGTAAATTTCTGATGCATTTTGAAAGTCTAAAAATTGTGTCGTGGATTGATCCCAATTACTCAACCATTTCGTTCTAATAACCCTATTACATTTCCAAACACAAAATCTGAAAAAGATATCTGGTCTGTTTCTTCGATGGATTGTAAACACATGTTTATTGCATGTGATTTTTTGCTTGACAGATAAGGTCGAGACCCATGATTCATCACAATGACATGTTTCATTTCCAAAACACAATCCGTTACAAATAATTGCTCACAGCATGTTATATTTTGTCTTAAAGATGTGTCTGGAGTCCCAGGATTCGTCATATATCATCTCATATTTTCAAAACACAATCCGTTTCTAAATAATCTTGTAAACAATTATTGTTCACAGCTTGTCATATTTTGCTTTAAAAAGATATGTCTGGAGTCACAGGATTCACTAATATAGCACCTTCCATTTTCAAAACGCAATCGTTTCTTTATAATCTCGTAAACTTGCTCACAGCATGTTATACTCGTATTTTGTTTTAAAGATGTGTCTGCAGTCCCAGTATTCGTCATATATCACCTTCTATTTTTTCAAATCCAATCCGTTTCTTAATAACCTTGTCAACAATTATTGATCACAGCATGTCATATTTTACTTTAAAAAAGATATGTATGGAAACCCAGGATTCTCCAATATAACACCTTCTATTTTCAAAACGCAATCCGTTTCTCAATAAACTTGTAAACAATTGCGCACAGCATGTTTTTTGTTTTAACGATGTGTCTGGAGTCCCAGGATTCATCATCTTCTACTTTTTCAAAATCCGTTTCTTAATAATCTTGTAAGCATTTGATCACAGCACCGAAAATTTGCTTCAAAGACATGTGTGGAGGCACAGGATTCACCAATAGAGCAATTTCTATTTTCAAAACACAACCTGTTTCTTAATAATCATGTAAACGGTATATTATATCTTGTTCACAGCATGTTACGTATATTTTGCTTTAAAGATATGTCTGGAGTCCCAGGATTCACCAATATAATACCTTCTATTTTCAAAACGCAATCCATTTCTTAGTAATCTTGTAAACAATTGCGCACAGCATGTTTTTTTGTTTTAAAGATGTGTCTGGAGTCCTAGTATTCATCACCTTCTATTTTTTCAAAACACAATCCGTTACTTAATAATTTTGTAAACATTTGTTTGCAGCACCTAAAATTTGCTTTAAAGCCATGTATGGAGACCCAGATTCACCAATATAACAAATTCTATTCTCAAAACACAACCCGTTTCTTTATAATCATGTAGGCAGAATGTTATATTTGTTCACAGCATGTTGCGAAAATTTTGCTTTAACACAATCTTTTTCTTCGTTGGCTTGTGAACAACTAATCATAGCATGTCGCATTTTGTTTACACTTGTAGGTTGGACTACCAGAATTCGTCATAATGACACGTTTTACTTTAAAACACGAAAATATTTCTCGAAAATATCTCTGCTCCATTTCGTAATTAGATTGTGAACACTGATTCATCGCATATCATTTGCTTTTCAAGAGTGTTTAGTGTTCCAGCATTCGTCAAAATAAAATCAATCTTCAAAACACAATCCGTTTCTTCATTAGCTTATAAACGTTTTTAATTGCCGGTCATATTTGGCTTTACAAATATGTTAAGTCCCGGAGCTTGTCACTCGAGCTTGTCACTCCATTTTCTGAACGCAATATCCCCAAAAATACCGCTGCTCCATTTATTAATTAGATTGTAAACACAATCGCACTGAATATCGTATTTTGCTTTAGAACTTAAGCGATCATAAGTTCCTACCCTGACTGGCCGCTCGCCGCTGTACACTCTTCAATGCCTGCATGTCGGACACTTTGGAGGGATTCCACACACCACAGGCATACTCAAGAATGGGCAAGACCATGGTAACGTAGGCATGCTTTTTTGTGATCAATTGAGGCACCTGAAAGATTTCGCATGATATAGCCTTACCGTTACAGATGCTTTTTTCACAACTTCACTGACATGCGGTGACCAACTAAAGTCATTTGTGAACAGCACACCCAGGTACTTGAAGCGACTAACAACTTCCAACGAAGTGCCTCCAACTGAATAATCAAAAGGTATTGGCCTGTTTCCAAAGGGCAACACCTTGGACTTATGAACATTGATTTTCATATCCCATCTGTCGCACCAACTGTTTATTTTAGCAAGATCATCAGCCAGCCCAGCGCAGTCTCCCAGTTCGCGGACCTGCCGGTAAATCACTATACATCATCTGCAACCATACGAATTGAACTTACGACATTTTTTGCTGTGACCTGTTGGAAATGAATGATTCCACTAGCGCAACTATTGCTGGAGGCAGACCTATGAGTCTTAGCTTGATTATAAAAGCTTGGCATGGGAGACTTGGTCAAAGGCTTTGGTCAAGTCCAAAAAAATTGCATGCACTGGGACACCAACGTCAAGAGAGCGTGAGATGTCATCAGAAAAAAGAACAAGCTGTGATTCACAGGATCGTCCAGGCCGGAACCCAAACTGGTTGGGATGCAAAAAAATTGATGTTCTTCAAATATGCAGTGATATAATAAAATTGCAAAAGGACACGCTAAAAAGTTTCGAACATATCCACGTTAAAGAAATTGGACGGTACCCGTCTGGCCTGTCACTGGAAGTGCCTTTTATACGAATAGGAGTAACTATGGTCCTTTTCCAATCATCAGGAATCACACCAGTTCTGTAGATTCAGTTAAAAAACGCAACAAGGAAGACGCACAATGAGGGTGATAATTCTTTAATTAGTCTGCCGGGAATGCCATCCTGACCGGGAGGTTTTTTTTACTTAACACGTTGCAAGAGGATCTTCAGACCATTTGGACGAAAGCTAAGTGGAGCAAGCACTTCCTGGGAAAACTGAACTGCTAGGCTGGCATCAGATATATCAACACCGTTTACAGGATTTAAGTTATAGGCAAAAACACTGAAGAAAAATAAGTGTTTAACAGCTCCGATTTAGCCAGGGGCTTATTTGCAACACTACCATCCAAATGATTTTTTAAAGCAGGAATTCCACTCTCTTTACGCATGGATTTAAGGTAGCTCCAGAATCTCCGGAAGTGGTCATTTTCAATGGCACTAGTTATAAATCTGCTAAACAAAGTGGAATTGAGATCCGCGCATGACTGTCTTAAGCATTGATATGCGTAAATTAACCGAGTTATCCAGACGATCTGATTATTTTTGTAGGCAATAACAGGTTCAATGACTTATGAAAAGCCGATAAGAAATAGAGGCAAAACAACAATGATAGTCGAGGAAATGTCCAGGAAAACAAGGACATTGATTCAGCAAAACTGGAGATTTCCTGCATGCTTATCAAAATAGCATTTTTCAATTCAAACTAAGTCTTATTGAGAGTCATAAATGCATCAGATCCCAAAATCAACATCGTCAAAAACGCTGCAACATCGGTACGCGCCGATTGCTTCAAACCCCGTGCAATTTGTTTCGCCC
>JASGXE010010192.1:0-14730 GCA_030068105.1 Sinentomon sp. SZTP_YWyxl
GAAAGGTTGGGATTATTATACATGTGTGGAAGCGCTCATTTTTCAGCTTTGCACCACAGCAAGCCGCATCAAAAACCGTCGCTTTGTTCAGGAGAAATTTAACTTTCTGTGGGCATCGCACCGCGGTCCGCCATTCACTCGCATGTCTTTCGTAGCGCACTCCGCCTTGATACGCCGCAATCCAGCAGTACACATTTCGGTCTCATTTCTGCTCCCATTTGACTCCATGTTAAATGGAGCGCAGTTCTTTCACTTCTTATTTACACACCTTGCTGAAACTTCCACCCAACCACACCATCCACCACTGACCATCTGAAGTTATTGCTATATGACTAGGCCCCGTCCACATTCCGATGATCTCTTCGCGGTCCTTTCCCCTCCTTTTCCCTTTACCCCTCCTTTCGATAATGCAGCCGACGGTCGCGTTCCCTTCCCCTCCCTTCCCTGGTTTATGATGAACCTCTGCTGTTCACAATTGATGATTGCCTTTATGGCATGAAAACCTGTAGAACAGAGTAAATCTGATACCGATACCGACCGAGTCCGGCGTGCAGCGTGGTGCACTTTTTGCCGTGTTCAGACATGCCAACTTTTTCAAACACTTTCAACCACAACCAGAACACCAATGCTTCAAAAACTTTGTTTTTTGTCAATGTGGAATTTTTGTTGTTTCATGTGGACAAACCTTTTCGACCTTTTTCTTGCTTCTGACGTGTGAGAGAGACTTTCTCTGGAGAATGCAACCCAAAATTTCACCTGACGAAATCGAAGCCCGCAGGTGGCGTTCAGCGTTGCATTGACTCACTGACTGACGTCATTGTTTGAGCAGACGCTCTTCAAGCACATTTGATGCCGAAAAGAAGGCGTAAACCTTACTTGAGTCTTGAGTCTTGAGTCTTGATCAAAATGCACACGCGAATTTCTCAATTCCAAACAAATCGCCAGAATTTCGACCAATCAAGTGCTCACGCTCACCCAAACAAAAAACCGCGATCCGCACAAGCAGCCGGTGCTGTGGACCTCTCGACCACACAGGCTGATGCCGGAAATCGGTGACGTTTGGAAATGCCTGACTTTGGAAATCGCTGACCGCCGATGGCCAACAATCAATCGGCAAACCATCGGCAAAGCATCCAGCCGATCTTGAACATTGTCGTCGGCAGTCTGTTCGCATGACATCCATCGGCATGTCTCCCATCTCAGACAATTGAGTTTCTTTGAAAATTGAGAAATTGTGCAAACACTTTGGAGCTTCAGCCAAACAGGCGAAATCCCCAACCCAAGCAACACAAAACATCAGCGCAAGCCGGGCACAAGCTTTTGGCAGGATTGAATACTTGGCGACTCGGGATCAGCAATCTTGCCGCAGTCCGGGCTGGAGATTGCCGCTTTGAGCTTTGCTTTGGCATTTTCCGGCAATCTTGCCGCAAGCCGGGCTGGAGCTTGCGAAATTTTTTCGTTTCCTGGTCTGGTGAAAATTGCCAATCTTGCCGCAATCCGGGCGCAAGCTTGCCGTTCCTTGGGGTGAACTGCGGTGCGGACCCCACCACCAGTTTGTGTTACCCCAACCATCTGTGCATTGTGAGGAACGGGTGGTCGTGGGACGTTCCCACGCTCACAATTGCCTCCGCGTGCAACCCACCTGCGTTGTGAGTTGACTGAAATTCGACCATTGTGGAACGGGAATGAGAGGTGAGAAGTTCGCATGATGCACATTTGCCGAGTCCGTGTGCTGTTGAATGGTCTTTCTTTGCTTGTCCGTTCCCTTCCCTGTCTTTGCACTCTCGGATCTTGCAATGCGTTGCAGTTTTTCGAAATCTTTGATGAAGTTCGTCGGTTTGTTGCTTCTTTTCGTTTTGTTTCTCTGCCGGCCAAACTGAAAAAGTGAAAACTGCAAAATCTGCCTTTTTCTTTCATCACTGCACTTTTGTGTTAACGACTTCCTGCGTGTGCGAACTGCGAGGCAGTGATGGCTTCGGTTGTTTCGTTTCAGGGCGATTTGACATTGCTGCAGAGAGATATCGAAGGCAATGAGCGGCATTGGCATCATCAGCGGCTGTCGCCATTGCTGAAGCCATTTTTCACTTATCCAGGTCTGGATTTGTCTGAGATCAAGGCTCACTTCAGAATTTTGTGCTCTCAAAGACCGATTTCTTTCGTTTTTGCTCTCATGGAAAAGAATTGCACCACAAATATTGCTTTGATTTTCCACATGACATGTGTTTTCACGAAAATCTCTTCGTGAATTTTTTTGCAGAGCCTGCGCAGAGCAAAAGTGGATCCCTGTTTGAGATTGCTGTTCTCACGTTCTCACTTTGGCAGCGGGCGCGAAGATGCAAACAAAACCGAAGCGTCGGTAAACGAATAAAATGGCGGGAAATGCCCAAATTCGCCCTGCTTCAGCCCCGATCTGCACTGCTTCAGCCCGGATTGAACCTGCTTCACCCTGATTATGCCCAGATTGCTCCCGGCTTGCCGCGATCTTGCCACACCGCAGGATAATTCTGCCCGGTTCTCGCCCGGCTTGGAGCAAGACTGAGCGCACCTTTGAATGGCAATCTTGCCGAATCGGGGAAAAAGGTTGGCCCTGCTGTCTTGTGGCAACCCAAGTAAAAATATTTCCAGCAATTTGAGTGGGCCATTGATTTCAGTATGTTTTGGCCCCCGACCTGAATTGCACGATGGGCCAATCGAAACCACTGCCTGTAATGGTGTGTAATGGTCCCACCATCAAGGCTGGTATTCGTGGGCCATTTTAACTTGTGGTATGCTGTGGTCCATTCATCATGGCAGTCCGTTGTGGGCCATTCAAAATAGTGGTCTACTGTGGTTCATTTCCAAGGAAAATAATCAAGTGACTTGATTGGGCCACTTCTAGGGATGGTTTTGGTTTTGAATGGCCCAGTCTTCTTACTGGTCATACTGGTCCACACCAGACAATGGTTTCACATGGTCCAGTGAGTTCAATGGTTACACTGGGCATTCATCATTCTGGTTTCACATGGCCCAAGTGTCCTCAATGGTCGCTCTGGGCCACTAATTACGATTTTTTTTTTTTTTTATTTATTTTTTTAACTATGTTGGGGGCCACAGGCAGTAAAAGCCATTGGACGTGGTAATCCCCGGTCAGACATGCATCATTTTTTTGCCTCGGCAATTACCACAACAATCAAGTCGTCGTGTTCTTTCACCGAGGCAGCATGTATCTTTTTGTGTTTAGATAAGACGCCGTCGCGATCGTCAATAAAAGAGAAAACATGGTTTCAAGTGCAAACCATCGGTGCAGAGAGATTGCGGTACAGTTTTAGAAACCCATGGTGGGTATTGTCAAGAAATGTGGCCAGAAAAATAAAAATAAGAGAACACGAACCAGGTCAGGCGACGTGAAGATTCCAGCATGGCATTGTCCAGATGGTGACAGTTCGACAACAGGCTCGGATGAATAGACAACACAACAAGAAATCATATTGGTCACAAATATATCAATTTCGGTAGGTACCTCAATTTTAGTACATGAATGAAACATGGAAAACATGGAAAAAAGAAAAGGCACAATTAGCATTTATCTCCAAGGAAGCGAAATGGGGGAATGATCAAAGAAACCTATATACCTACCTAGGCCTAACTACTACCTATTACCTACCTACTAGGGCGAAAACTGAGTTTAGGCTTATGACAGATAAAAAACTGGCCTCTGATAGTTTAGCATGTCATGAGAAATGCCAAGTTTGTTCCAGAGAAACACGTAGTTGTTTAGGAAGGAAAACCTAGAGACATTTTTGGAAAGGGAAGGTGGGATAAATGAAACGAGGTCACTGGCCCTCGTCGACCCTGTGTTTTTGACCAGGGTGCAACAGCATCCTGCCCATCCTCCCTCACCACGGACACATTTTCGAAAATTTGAAACACCCCTGAGCTTTCTCCTCTTAGCAAGGGATTCCCAGCCCAGCTCTTCCCTGAGCAATGTCACACTGGAGTGAAAGGAGAAGTCCCCAGAAACAAACCTCACTGCCCTGCGCTGGACAGCTTCAAGTGCATCAATGTGGCACTGAAGATGAGGATCCCAGGTCGTTGTTGAATATTCTAAGATGGAGCGAACCAATGAGAAGTAGAGTATTTCCTTTACCTTTCTGGAGGCGTGGGAATAGTGTCGGATAAGAAATTTCAGTTGATTTGATGCCCGTTTTACCGATGGTTTCACATGGCCCTCTGTGCTCAGTGGACGCACTGGGCCACTCATTCCGATGGTTTCACATTGCCCAGCGCATTGAATGGTCACACTGGGCCCCACTCATTGCGATGGTTTCACATTGCCCAGCGCAAAGAATGCTCGCCCTGGGCCATTCATTTGGTCGCACATGGCCCAGTGTGCTCAATAGTCGCACCGGTTCACTCATCATGATGGTTTCAATGCCCAGTGCATTGAATGATCACACTGCACCATTCATAATGGTTGCACGCTGCTGTGCTGATGCATCCTTTTGAGTCTGTTGAAAGAAAACAAAAAATACTGGTCAAACACGTGGAATACAATGGCAATGCGGCTGTTAATTTAAACATTTCTTTGAAAAAGTTGAATCCTGTCCAGATCAGTGCAGACCAGTTTCAGCAGAATGACCACGAATCGAGGGTAATTCAGCTGTGATGTTGCAGGACAATACATCCCGGAGGCTTATTCCTCTTGAAACTGTAAAAAAAAAACAGGAAAACTGTAAAAGAAAACTTTTTGTAGGTCAAAAATTCGAATAAAGGCAATGCGGCATGCGTAAAAACAAATTGAAACAATTGTGTACAGCCAGCGCAGACCAGTTTCAACAGATTGGTCAGAATTCGAGGGAAGAAATCTGCTGTGATGTTTCAGATATGATGTTTCCACCACGACTCTTCATCCTGTTCAACCTGAAAAAGGAAAACAAAAACTTTAAGGTAAAAAATTGGGACAAAGGCAATAGTGCTGTAGATTTGAACAAATTCGAAAAATTATGCAATATGGTGACGCATTTCGGCTGAATGGTCAGTTTTCGACAGAGATATGAATGTTGCAGACTTTCCACCCCGTGTCTTCATCCTTGCATCATGAACCTGCTGAAAGAAAGAAAAGTTCGTAGTCCGGAGGTTCAAATATAGGTTGAATGCAGAGAAATACAGATTGGTTTTGAGCAGATGATTGGATAAATTCGACAGTGGACAGAATTCTTCGGTGTTTCAGCGACTTCTGATGTTCTTGCGACTCCTGTTGGAGAAAAAGAGAAGAAAAGATTCTTGGTCAAAAATGTTTCAACCATGTGACTGCGAAGAACGCAGATTGGGTAATTAAAATTAGACACTGACGAAATCAGTCTAATGAAATCAGGTTTCAGCAGCTGGACGGTATTTCCTGGCTGAAAGAAGAAAAAAATCTGAAAGCAGAATTTCGACGCGTGAATGCATGCATGGCTGAAGCTGAAACAAATTCAAAGCAAACCCAAGGAGAATTCAAAATGTCTGACGCCGCTGTGATCCAGAAAAACGAGCATGTGTGCGAAACATCTCGTTTTGATATTTGAATGAAAAATGAGGGCTGGATGCGCTGCTCTTTGCGAGATGCCTGTAGCATTATGAGCTGAGACTTGGTATCCAAGAAAGAGTTCAAATTACCCCGCAGCCTGCACGTCGTTGGTCGAGGTCAAGCAACTGTGCGGCGTGGAGGCACCGCTCTATGCTCTTGAGAACAGCCAACGTTGGTATTGCTTTGCATTCCCGCCTCCGCCTCATCGAAGAAGCATACAATTACCTCAGGTCTACGGAATGGATTATCCCGCCATTATTTCTTCGCAAGATAGGCCCCTTGCCCACGTAACAGGCGGCGGTTTGTCATGTGTTTGCTGTGGTGGAACATCTTGAATATCTTATCAATGGGAAATATACTTCTGCTCATGGGGCGATGACAAGCAGAAAGGAATTTTGTTCAACCAAACTGGTCCAAACCAACATACACAAATTTTATCACTGCAGTATCATGATCAAGGGCAAAAGCAAGTCGTTTTTTTCAGATACAAGAGAAAGGGATCCAATGCGCCTGCAAAAAAGCACAGGGTGCATCTCAGGCGCAGACCACTTCTGGCACTGAAAAG
This sequence comes from Sinentomon sp. SZTP_YWyxl, assembly GCA_030068105.1. NCBI lineage: Eukaryota > Metazoa > Arthropoda > Protura > Sinentomata > Sinentomidae > Sinentomon > Sinentomon sp. SZTP_YWyxl. Next base: position 6,114 of record JASGXE010010192.1, read on the forward strand.
CTGGACCAATATCATCTGGCTGAGATCGCATTTAAAAAAAGGAAGACCTGGAAACCACACCATGCGCCCGCCATGAAAGCTTATTTTTGCATCGCAAAAGATAAGTGTACTTTTCCACAAAAACAGCAGCCGCGCTTTCAGTGCATTTGCAGGTGCAGAGTCCAGTAAAAACGGGATTGGAGAGTTTTCCACTTTGATTGGAATGCACACACTGCGCACTGGAAAGGTCTGATGGACTTTGACATCGAAGGAGAGATCGGGGAAAAGTTTTTTTTTAGATTTCATGGACAGCCATGCATTATACCATGCGACACAATACTCGAATCCACATTTTGGGCACTCAGAACTTTCCACCGAGGTCAAATTCGCCCGATCTCTCTCTCTCCCTGTGTCAGAGCAGGATACAACACATTCAACATGATGAACATTGGACACATCTTGCCGCCCATGTGAATTTTTTTCTCCAAATTAAATTCAGGTGAAAAGAAAAAGAAATTAATCTTCATGGGGTGCATCAGTGGAATTGCAGCCACACCACCAGACATCAATTTTGATTGACAAAAAGTCGAAAAAAGGTTTTCTGTTTTTTCTGAAAATTATCTTTGGTATGAATTTTAAAAAAGAACCCCATTTTGCTGGCGAATTTGAGGATTTAAAATTGGAAAAATGGTCAAAATAATCCGCGCATATTTCTGGATCTGTTATTAAAATTCAAATTTTGTTCACGCGGGGGCCGGCAACATCACGTCCCTCAAAAAGAACCCCATTTTTCATGGAGGGTTTGGTCTGCGGGTATATGGGTTGAAAGATTAGAAAAGGACCCAACAGCGGGTGCGAATATATTATAATTCTACGCACTCATTCTGCGAGTAAGTCTTTTGAGATTCGTCTGATTCCGGAGGGTTATCTGGGATCCGACGCATCAGAATGCATGGAAAGGATCGGTTGCATCGGAAGCTTTGGGTCCACAGAAGCGTCGGATGCATCGGAAAGATGCATCGGAAGCGTCAGATGCATTGGGTGCATTAGAAGCGTCGGATGCACCGGAAGCTTGATGCATCGGTAGCGTCGGATGCATCGAAAGCGTTGGCCGCATCAGAAGGACGAATCTGATGCGTTTGATGCATGGGAAACGTTGGATGCACCGGAAGGGTGCATCGGAATCATCGGATGCATCGGAATCATCGGATGCATCGGAATCATCGGATGCATCGGAATCATCGGATGCATCGGAATCATCGGATGCATCGGAATCATCGGATGCATCGGAATCATCGGATGCATCGGAATCATCGGATGCATCGGAATCATCGGATGCATCGGAATCATCGGATGCATCGGAATCATCGGATGCATTGGAAGCGTCGGATACATCGGAAGGATACATCGGAAGATTTAACCGCTTCAGAAGGACGCATATCCGTCGACCGCTTCAGAAGGACGCATCAGATATGCGTCTGATGCATCGGAAACGTAGGATGCACCGGCAGAGTCGATGCACCGGAAGGATGCGTCGGAATCATCGGATGCATCGGTGTCTTCGGATGCGTCGGATGCATCGGAATCATTGGATGCATCAGGCATCGCGGATGCAGCGGAAGCGTCGGATATGCATCATACGTAAAGTCCTTTCACTCTGAGGTGGCGGCTGAGTTTGGTGATTGATAAACTGGGAGTTCAGTATTTGAGCTCCTAGAACCCGATTGATCGTTCCCTGAACTGCTACAGGTCAGTATTTTTCTTCGACAAAATTGCATTTTTTCAAATCTGCAACATTTTCACGAAAGGCACCCCCGAACAAATTTTGGCGCGACGCCAACTCAGAGTGAAAGGACTTTACACATCGGAAGCTTCGGATGCGTCGGAATGTCGGATGCATCGGAAGAGGCATGATTTTTTTTCCAATCCACTTCCGCGGACAGCAGCATCGCAACAGCCAATCCCGTCGTCTGAATTTGTGACGTCATCAATTTTGGCATTTTTGCCTTGCCACCGCTTTTTGCTATTTGGCATGTTTGCCACCGCTTCGCAACTCTTTTTTTGGTCGCAATAGGGTTAGGTTAGGTCAGGTTAGGTTCGGTTAAGTCAGGTTTCGAAAATTTCGTGTTGAAATTGGCTGGAATTCCCAACGACCAATCAGAGACGCGCTTGCGGAAGTGGTTTGGAAATAAAAAATGTGCTCGGAAGAGTTGGATGCATCGGAAGCGTCAGATAGTGTGGGGCGTCAGATATGAGATGTGGATGCATCGGACACATCGGAATCATTGGGTGAGCAGGGCACATCGGAAGCGTCGGCTGCAAAAGAAGGGTTCACCGGATGCGACTCATGTCATGTCGTCAGATGTTCCACAGTCTTGCCAGAATTCCACGAGAACCATGAAAGCAATTCAGCGGACAACAAATTTCTGCCGGATCATTTTATATTTGTCTGTTGATATTTCTCTATTTTAGAAAATTACACAATGAGGGGCATGAAGAGTTTTATCGAATCGTTTGCGTTACAATACTTGAAACACATTTGGATGTTTTGATTTCTTGGCCCATGCATGTTAGAGAGATTATATACGCATGGTTTTTCCATAAATTCAGGCCCAGAGGAGAGTTTTTACAATTTAAAAGCACGCGACAATGTAATTTCTGATATCGAATGCGCCGGAAATTGCAATCCGTCAGATCCTGCGTTTTGCGGCGCATGTATGAGATTTGGGAGTTATTGCCCCTTGCTGTAAAATCCTTAAAAATCACCTGTTGTGGACTGGTAAACCTCATGTCATAGCATGGATATGGAATGTTTTTCCATTGCAAACCGACAACATCGTGGCCCATCCATAGCCACCGTGCAAGAAAGAATGTTTATGGTCCACCCATTTTCCACAACTCGACAATTCAACGACCAACTGTCACCATGCCAATGTTCACGGATGTGGATGGTCCACCATTTTCCATCGCAAAGCAGACAACCCTATCGCCCAATGTCACCATACCATGACGTAGATGTCGATAGTCCATCGTTTTCCATTGCAAACCAGAGAAACCTATGGCCCACTGTCACCATGACAGGATAGTGGATGGTCCAGTCAGTTCGCGAGTAAATTAATCCCATCATCCACTCATGTTGATTAAATTTCATTCTTGAAATCCTATGCGGTGCGTTTTATGCCATTCCTTAAATGTGATCGCGCATTTCAGTGTCTCATAACCAATTAGTTTCCCTGACCCGTGATCAGATATCCGTGGTCTATCTCATTGCTTTCATCGGGAACAAGTGCAAATGTCTGACAAACCATTACGATTCACCGATACAAGGACTCCATGCAGGAGCGAATGGCAAGGGTTATGGAATTTCATGGTACACCTTTTTTTCAGCGCAAACCTGAAAATCCTTTATCCGGCCACAGCTTCACTGATCTGGGATGGATCGTAGGTACAGCATCGGGAAAATTAATGGAGCCACTATCGTACGTAAATTAAATGGCAGAAATTATTTATTATTATTATTATTATTATTATTATTTTCATGGTGAAGCTCGGGACAAGCCCGGAACTAAGGACCGCACGGGCCGAAGCCAAGTAACGATGCTGCGCAATGGGGCGTCACGCAGCTGGAGGGGATTGCACTGTTTCGGACTGGTATCTTGCACTGCGCAGACAAACTCAAAACACGTCCTTCGTCACGAAGCTTTGTAAAGACCGGTGCATCTCTCTTTATAGGTTACCTAACCGAGGACATGTTGCTGCAGCGGATCGTGCGCACCAGTTTGGGAGTTTGTTACCGGGATAAACAGCCGAGGTGTTGGTGAGTCGGGTGCTGGGGTACACAGAAGATACCCAGCGTGGCTAGATGGTGATTGATAACTTGGATGTGGCAAGCAATCGTAAAGTGATTGCATGGTTACCCAGTGGAAATGGAAATGCCTGTGCATCCAGTCTATCGCCCCCAGAAGGACATAGCAGCCCTGTCTGCAGAGTCCTAGAGGGAACGACAGAGTGAGTGCACCCGGAAAGCCAGTGGTCCATTGGTGAACACAGCAGAGGAGATGGGCGCATGGGTAGATGTGGCCTTTTAGTGCCGGTTTTTCCCCGGGTGGGCTGCTTTGCATGGCTGTTAGTGCCGTGCTTTCTCCGCTCTGTGGACAGATGTATGGGATTAGTATCCTCATGAGTTTTGCAGCCTGATGCTGTTGACAGGGACTGAGGGGGGGTTGAGTGACGCACGATCCACTACCAGCCGTTACCCTGGGCAACTTGGTCTGGGCTGTTGCACACATATCCTCATCCACGCTCTTGCCTTACTTCCCCTTTCCGGCACATTACGACGGGGGAATGGGTCGCCTTGCGTCAGTCGCGCGGCGAAGCGCTGTCCGGCAGAGTGCACAGTTGACAAGCGCAGGGAGTCACGGAAGCACCAGCGGCGTTCGCCAGCAGGACGCTCACTCCCTCTTCCCAGCTGCGTGAAAGCAGGGTTGCACTGACCACGCAGTGGGGGGCCGCCATCGTGGGCCGCCGACTCCGGACTGGTTACCGGCTTAGATCTGGGCATGGATCCCGGACCCGTTCCCAGACCTCAACTTTATCAACCCCGCGTAAGGCACCGGATTGGATCTGATCCCAAGTCTCTCACCTAGGACCTCAAGAGCACTTCAAAAATCAAATGAGCGCATGTCAAAATGTATGCGCTCCTGACCCTCATGATGTTATGGGTCAAGGTCTGGGGTAGCTAGTCAACCTACCTACGATTAGCTCCACTGCGACTATTTTCATCTCATTGTACTAAGTTGTGACCCAGACCTCTATGCACCGGCATCATGACTTTTTCTGACCATTCCACAAGACAAGAAAAGGAAGCAGAACAAAAATAAACAAAACAATGCAGAAAGGAACAAAACAAAAACACACTTCTATGATAAAAACTTTCCGAGCAATTCTTGGGGACAATTTTTACAGCCTGCAGTTGCCAATGGTGAGACTGATCATGCAGAGGATTCGTTTTGGTTGGTGACACCTTCCTGATGTGATGGTGGCTGTACCTGGTGAGAGGTTGTTTGCTGCTTTGTGGTGGTGTCGTTAAGGAATTTCCTAACGATATGGCATGTGTTTATGATAGCTGCTTTTTGGAGTTCCATGTAGGTGTTTTTGTGGAGGCCTAGTGTATTGAGACTATTGTGAAGTGTTTTCGGGATGAGGCCGGTGGAGGACACAACAAGTGGGATTGTGACCACTTTGTCCATCCTCCACTGGTTTTGGATTTCGATGCAGAGGTCTGTGTACTTTGTGATTTTGGTGGTGTGTGCTGTGGTGAGATTGTTATTGTTTGGAATGGTGATGTCTATGAAGAACGTGGTTTTGGCTTGTTTGTCGACAAGCGTGATGTCTGGCCTATTGTGGTGTATGGTTTTGTCTGTGATGATGGTTCTGTCCCAGTACAGCCGGTGAGTGGCATTTTCCAGAACAGCAGGTGGGGTGTAGTTGTAGTATGGGACAGTGTGTGTGGCAAGTTTGTGTTTGACTGCAAGCTTTTGGTGGATGATGTTTGCAACCTGATTATGTCTGTGCTTGTAATCGGTGTCAGCCAGAATCCTGCAACCTGATGTGATGTGCTGAATGGTTTCAGGTGATGAATGGCACATGCGACAGGAGTCATCTCTTATGGCCTCCTCTCGGATGTGCTTCCTGTAATTGCGTGTGTCAATAACCTGGTCCTGAATAGCAATCATGAACCCTTCGGTCTCCGGGAAGAGATCACCTCGAGTCAGCCATGCGTTCGACGCTTCGATGTCGACATGTGGTTGGCTGAGATCAAAGTGATGTCTTCCGTGTAGAGCTTTCTGGGCCCATGATGTGTGCTTTTCTGCTTTGGTTGTGATTGGAAGTGTGGAATCTGATTGTTGAAGATTGAGTGGTGTGTGGTTGGCATCTGCGAGGCTGATCGCTTCATGTAGTGGGGGATTCTATCTGCTTTTTCCCAAAATATCCTCTCAAACAATTTACCTGTTTATTATGAAATTAACAATATCAAATCCTCTTCCACCTTCCTTCCTGGGGAGATTCATCCTCTCAACACATGCATGGGGATGGTGCTTCCTATGGCTCGTCATAGTTGTCCGTGTCATTCGCTGGAGACGCTCAAGCTCTGTTTGTGACCATTTGATGATTCCAAAACTCACATACACTTTTGGAATCATCAAATGGTCACAAACAGAGCTTGAGCGTCTCCAGCGAATGACACGGACAACTATGACGAGCCATAGGAAGCACCATCCCCATGCATGTGTTGAGAGGATGAATCTCCCCAGGAAGGAAGGTGGAAGAGGATTGTAGATATTGTTAATTTCATAATAAACAGGTAAATGTTTGAGAGGATATTTTGGGAAAAAGCAATAGAATCCCCACTACATGAAGCGATCAGCCTCGCAGATGCCAACCACACACCACTCAATCTTCAACAATCAGATTCCACACTTCCAATCACAACCAAAGCAGAAAAGCACACATCATGGGCCCAGAAAGCTCTACACGGAAGACATCACTTTGATCTCAGCCAACCACATGTCGACATCGAAGCGTCGAACGCATGGCTGACTCGAGGTGATCTCTTCCCGGAGACCGAAGGGTTCATGATTGCTATTCAGGACCAGGTTATTGACACACGCAATTACAGGAAGCACATCCGAGAGGAGGCCATAAGAGATGACTCCTGTCGCATGTGCCATTCATCACCTGAAACCATTCAGCACATCACATCAGGTTGCAGGATTCTGGCTGACACCGATTACAAGCACAGACATAATCAGGTTGCAAACATCATCCACCAAAAGCTTGCAGTCAAACACAAACTTGCCACACACACTGTCCCATACTACAACTACACCCCACCTGCTGTTCTGGAAAATGCCACTCACCGGCTGTACTGGGACAGAACCATCATCACAGACAAAACCATACACCACAATAGGCCAGACATCACGCTTGTCGACAAACAAGCCAAAACCACGTTCTTCATAGACATCACCATTCCAAACAATAACAATCTCACCACAGCACACACCACCAAAATCACAAAGTACACAGACCTCTGCATCGAAATCCAAAACCAGTGGAGGATGGAAAAGTGGTCACAATCCCACTTGTTGTGTCCTCCACCGGCCTCATCCCGAAAACACTTCACAATAGTCTCAATACACTAGGCCTCCACAAAAACACCTACATGGAACTCCAAAAAGCAGCTATCATAAACACATGCCATATCGTTAGGAAATTCCTTAACGACACCACCACAAAGCGCAAACAACCTCTCACCAGGTACAGCCACCATCACATCAGGAAGGTGTCACCAACCAAAACGAATCCTCTGCATGATCAGTCTCACCATTGGCAACTGCAGGCTGTAAAAATTGTCCCCAAGAATTGCTCGGAAAGTTTTTATCATAAAGTGTGTTTTTGTTTTGTTCCTTTCTGCATTGTTTTGTTTATTTTTGTTCTGCTTCCTTTTCTTGTCTTGTGGAATGGTCAGAAAAAGTCATGATGCCGGTGCATAGAGGTCTGGGTCACAACTTAGTACAATGAGATGAAAATAGTCGCAGTGGAGCTAATCGTAGGTAGGTTGACTAGCTACCCCAGACCTTGACCCATAACATCATGAGGGTCAGGAGCGCATACATTTTGACATGCGCTCATTTGATTTTTGAAGTGCTCTTGAGGTCCTAGGTGAGAGACTTGGGATCAGATCCAATCCGGTGCCTTACGCGGGGTTGATAAAGTTGGGTCTGGGAACGGGTCCGGGATCCATGCCCAGATCTAAGCCGGTAACCAGTCCGGAGTCGGCGGCCCACGATGGCGGCCCCCCCTGCGTGGTCAGTGCAACCCTGCTTTCACGCAGCTGGGAAGAGGGAGTGAGCGTACTGCTGGCGAAGCCGCTGGTGCTTCCGTGACTCCCTGCGCTTGTCAACTGTGCATTGCCGGACAGCGCTTCGCCGCGCGACTGACGCAAGGCGACCCATTCCCCCGTCGTAATGTGCCGGAAAGGGGAAGTAAGGCAAGAGCGTGGATGAGGATATGTGTGCAACAGCCCAGACCAAGTTGCCCGGGTAACGGCTGGTAGTGGATCGTGCGTCACTCAACCCCCCCTCAGTCCCTGTCAACAGCATCAGGCTGCAAACTCATGAGGATACTAATCCCATACATCTGTCCACAGAGCGGAGAAAGCACGGCACTAACAGCCATGCAAAGCAGCCCACCCGGGAAAAACCGGCACTAAAAGGCCACATCTACCCAGCGCCCATCTCCTCTGCTGTGTCCACCAATGGACCACTGGCTTTCCGGGTGCACTCACTCTGTCGTTCCCTCTAGGACTCGGCAGACAGGGCTGCTATGTCCTTCTGGGGGCGATAGACTGGATGCACAGGCATTTCCATTTCCACTGGGTAACCATGCAATCACTTTACGATTGCTTGCCACATCCAAGTTATCAATCACCATCTAGCCACGCTGGGTATCTTCTTGTACCCCAGCACCCGACTCACCAACACCTCGGCTGTTTATCCCGGTAACAAACTCCCAAACTGGTGCGCACGATCCGCTGCAGCAACATGTCCTCGGTTAGGTAACCTATAAGAGATGC
>JASGXE010010193.1:0-14849 GCA_030068105.1 Sinentomon sp. SZTP_YWyxl
CGATGCGCATTCGTTAGGTGTATAAAAAAAGAATTACCCAATTACATTACGCACGGCTTGATAATTGGAAGAGAAATTCAATATCATGTCATGGCCAGGGCTGCAAAAAGTCGTGAGCACATTGCTCCCGGGATGATTGTGGGCCGACCGGGATCGGAATGGGCTGGGGAGCAAAAAATAAGCTCTCCGACTGTCTTCCCGGGAAGGAAAGTAAAAGATTGGCGTGCGAAATATGAACCTTTTGCATTTTTGACCGGGATCAAAACGGGCTGAGCAAAAAAAGCTCTTCGACCAAAATATGACCAGTCTCCACAATCTGTCTCCAGGGTTCCTCCAAACGACTTTTTGCAGCCCTGGTCACAGCAAACTACATCCGGAGATTGGAATGCAAAGAAGCCCGAAATTATAATAATGCTGGCAAAATGCCACAATTGGTATTAATTAAAAAAAATGAGTGTTGGTATTTTAATAGCCATTGCTATTCTGCTCGTTTACCCTTGTACAGTGGGAGAAATTTTAATCAGGGTGACAACTGGAGTCCTGTTTCAAAATTCCAGGACACGTGAATTTTTCAGATTTTCAAGGACATGGTCTGAATGCTCCAAATGGGAGTTTTTGTTTTGTACAGAACATATTCGTACAAAGTTTGCGGTGGGTTCAAAGATAGAATGAACAGGGGGGGGGGGTGGTTCAAAAATGGAATGAACAAAATTACTCTGTGTGGAAGAACTGCATGCGAAATTCTTCAATCTTTAAATCTCTGCTGTGAGAGCTTAATGCTGAGGGAAATATGTCATTTTTAAAACATCCAGTGGACTTTTCTTGGACATTTATGAGAAATATGACATTCGAGAATGCTTCCAGGACATTTTTTTAAAATTCCAGAACATCCAGGCCAGTAAACACCATGTACCCACACATGTGGTTTTTCCAATTTACTGTTGCCTCCGTTATGCAATTAGAAATAAAAGTGCCACTTAACAAAAAAAAAAGGTGAAAAAAATGCAAAACCTTTATTTTTCTATTGTGGTTTTGTTTGTTTGTTCCGTTAGATTGTTGTCCGATTTGTTGCATCGTGGTTTTTTTTCCTGTGTGGGTAATTTTTTTTTTTTTTTTGCTTTACCTGTGCACATCCAATGATTTCAAATCATACAAATTCGCACCAAGCATCACATTGAGGCTGTCTATTGAACACCCACACAAAACAGCGACAGCCTATCCCAGATTAGACCAAGAGTCAAGGAAACACTTCCGATAAATAAGACTACCACACGTGTGGTCATTGAAGGGGTATCTCGCTATGAGATTAATTTAGCTGATAATAACACAGAAAATATGCTGCTAGCCTTTCGTAAATAAGGTTGTGAATGGTTACATTACATTTCATCCAAACCGACGTGGGGCAAAATTCAAAGCAGATCGCTGGTCCTGGTCATTGCTGCTCCGAGACTTGTTGAATGGAATGGTTTCTGATGAGTAGGTCTACGTTTGGCCTACTCATCAGCAACCATTCTGGCACATCTTCACTCTTCAGTCTCGGAGCAGCAGTGACCAAGACCAGTGATAAGCTTTCAATTATGCTCGATAGTAGCCCCATGTCAGCGGGGATGGAATGTCACCATTTACAACTTTATTTATTAACCGGTCAAGCCCGGAATTACGAATTCTGGTTTTAAAATGCTTTTCCGCACTATTCGGAAACACGGAGTGTCGCCCCCGCCAGAATTAATAATTTCTGCAAGGATTTTCGAAAAACGGAAAAATCGGAAATGCATGCATTTCCCGCCCAACGAAGTCAGATTTCTGCTCTGTGTCATTAAAATCGCCTATAATTTAATGTTTTCAAAAAAAAAAAAAAAAAAAAAACCGCACAAAAAAAACTGCCAAGATGCCCACAAAATGCTTAAAACCGCATCAAAATTGAGCAAAAAAAAAAAAACAGGTAATTTCAATGTGACGCCATTTCCAAACGGTTGCAGCAAATCACGTGAAACAAGCGTCCGCGAGATCGCGCTGCTGTCGGCTGCCCGAAAATTCGAATTTCGGGGCGACTGATGCTGCGTCATCGTGAAAAAAGGTGCCTTCGACAAGGGACAAAAGAACAAAAAGAGGGAAATTTGAAAAGTGCGCTGATTCAAAACGGTTGGACCGATTTTTGCGGAATAAACGTCTGCTAGATCACTGTTTTTTCCTCTTTCCGGCAGTCTTCGCGATTGAGTGGTGTTGATATTATGTAATTAAATTCAAATCCCTTAAAAATGGAATACCCACGCGGACGTTCATTTATGTCGTTCGTACAATGACATCTGTTGGTCTTGACGTTTATCTACGTCGTTCGTACGCCCAGTTTTTTTTAGCGGACGTAACTGTACGTCATTCGGGCTTGACCGGTTAATGTCTATTTGCTAACCATTCAGTTATTGACTATGTTTCTCGTTAGTGGTGCCCTTGCATTGACGAGCTTAACTGATAAATTTTACGTGGGGATATGCCGCAAAATACTTCCTCATTCACTTTGATCTTGAGAAATTTCATGATATGATTTTTTAAGAGAACCCCTTTATTCTCTAGAATCTCCACCTTGTTGAGTTACCCACATTGCATGTTTCCATAAACCATGCAAGTGTTTTTAGAAGGTGATTCAAAAAAGACTGGGACGGCTTATCTTTTTCGCTGCTCTCACCTCTGTCGTCGGGTTGGGCATGATTCTTCTCGAAGTACATCCTTTCTGAGGCCATGCACTTGTCCCACCTCCTCCTCCATTCCTGGAACACGTTGAAGCCCATTCTTGGCATCTCTTCATGATTTCACCCGCAGCCTTAACCACTTCAAAGTCCGACTGAAACCCTAGTCCCCTCAGGTCTTTTTTCATCGCAGGGAATAGGAAAAAGTTGCAAGGAGCCAGATCCAGACTGTAGGGCAGGTGGGACAAACATATGATCCACTTTCGGTCAAAAACTGCTGCACAACATCGCGACATGCGGTTGAGCATTGTCATGGTGAAGAATCCAGTTGTTTGGGTGAAGCTGGGGCCTCTTTTTCGAATCTGTTGTTCCAGTGTCTTTTTTTTCAGTTCTCTTGTGGTCACTCGAGGGTCCTCGTGCACAATTACTGCTGCGGTGTTAATGTTGACGCCTGTGGTGGCTGTTTTTGACACACCAGGACCACCCAGTTTCTCAAAGGTTTCCCTGCCTTCCTTTAAGTCTTTAGTTCAGCGAAACACAATGGTGCAAGGCAGGGTCATTAAGTCATCCCAGTAAGCTTCTTGCAGCAGATGAAAAGCTTTCGTAGCCATCTTTTCAGATGGCATAAAAATTTCAATGCCGCACGCTGCTCATCCTGCAAAATCATGACAAAAGCTGGATGTAACAACCAACAAAAACAAACGTCCAAAAAAAGAGGGGGAAAAACATAAGACTAAAACTGGCAAGCACGGAGCACAAGGCAGATACTTCAGCCTACCAAGTGGGATGGATGGTTGAGAAAATTGCAAGAGCCGAGCAACAACACCAGTCCCAGTCTTCCTTGAACAGCCCAAGAATAAAAAAATGGGATAGGTAAAATAAAAATTGATAACAGGGGAGCAAATAATTTTCTTTTCCAGAAATCAGCAGCCCAATGCACAAGTTTCCTGAACAATTTCAATTCAATTATCCATAATTCCAAAGTGGACATTCGGAGCACTCGACAACTTGATCATGCAGAATCAGTATTGCTTTTTCCAAACGAAATGTGCAAACCATTAAGGAAATCTAACCTCATCACTACTGGCTTTCCTCTTCTTGGATGCTTTCTTCATTGGACGTCTGTCCTCTTCCTCTGAGTATTCATCCTCACTGTCAGCCTTCCTCTTTGGAGGTGGCCTCTTTTTAGGCTGCCTCTCCTCTTCATCCTCAGAGGCAGAGACATCATCCTGCTCATCACTGCTCTCATGCTTCTTCTTCTTTGGTGCAGGTGGTTTCTTTGCAGGTGGCTTCTTTGCGGGTGCCTTCTTCTTCGCTTCCTCTTCGGATCCCTCGTCCTCTTCGGATCCCTCTTCTTCATCCTCATTGGCATCATCCTCAGATTCGGATTCCTTGCTTGGCTTCTTTGCATTATTCGTTGGCTTGATGCCATTCTTTGCAACAGGGGCTTTCTTTTCGGAAGCATCTGATTCACCACTACCCTCATCCTCGTTTTCATCATCTTCATCCTCCAATTCCTTGAGGACGTCCATCACAATGTCGTCTATTTCTTCCTTCCTGAAAAACAAATGTAAAGTGTGATGAACAAAGTATCACAAAAACAATCTCCAAAAATGATGAATGGTCCAAAAAGCATGCAGAAATATTTTGTCAAAAACCTCTCTAGTGAATTATTGTTCCAGTGTGGGATGGTTGAGCAGTTTTGATATTGCCCTCTAGACGAGGACCTATTCAAAATCTCCATCGTTCACCCTGAGACATCAGACCAATTGCCGTATCGCTTGCAAGGTTCCTCTGATGGCTGCTTGTGCATGCTGCCTCTTGAGGTGTTGTTCATAAGGTGCTTGGCGACCCCCAAACAACACCCTTGACAAAGTTCTGCAGTAAAACGTTGGGACGTGGGTCAGGTTACTGAGGTTGGGACTGTTCAGTGAGAAAGGCACTTCATCACTCGATGGACTTGAGACATTCTGGAATTGAGGAATTGAGGCATTCTTCAACATGTTTGAAGAATGCCTCAATCGTCGCCAGAAGAAATGACCCCCCCCCCGTTCCTGTTTCATACCAAAATGTAAAAATAACACTTTTATCATAATGTGACAATGCCAAACTGAAAAAATAGAAAACCCCTCCGAAACCTAAATAAAGTTTTTGGCAGCAGAGGGTGAGATGAACGAACTTTTAATGACCAGAATAAACCCCATTATTCTGTTGAGTAGGCCTACCAAGTTTCAGAACAACAAACTTTTTCCAGTGGTGTGATGGAGGCCATATGACCCATGCGGCGTACATGGTCGGCGTTGATTTAAAAAAATGCTTTAAGATACACTTATATGTTTTAAGCTGTGGGCAGACAATCCGACACAGATTGATATTCATCTTCGGGTCATTTTAAAGGTGAAGGATGTCAAACCCAATTTTCCAATCATTTGCCAATTTTTGATAGTTGAACGGGTCTGCATGTGTTGTAAACATCAACCAAACATCCTTTCATTTTCTTTACATACTGAGGCCTGAGAATTTTTGGGATCCAGACAGAAATGCTGTTGAGAAAGCACATCTGTTTCAGCCTTGCATTGTTGCTATCATCGATTGTTCAAACTGACTCACCTGTATTAAAACCCTGAGGCTTTTCTCACGAAAAAAACGTTGTTGGGTTGAGGGCGATCCATAAGGGCGGGTTATCATTACTTATTAAAATGCCTTTGATACAACTCTGAACACCCCCCAAAACCACTGGAGGCATTTCCACCCTTGTCATGCGACTGCCAGAGGCAACATGCTATTCTGAAGTGGGGTCTCTTTCACCTCTGAATTGCATGAATTGTATGAGGGTCGGACAGAGCAAAATTGCAGTCATGCCAATGCCCAGTTGACTTTTTGAAAAAGACAAGAGCTGCACAAGCAGAGGTCAAAGACCTCTTTGATCAAGCAAACCCTCTAACACAATGTCTCTTACATTTGTCTGTGTTTTGCTGTTTGTATCAGCATCCTGTCAGCATTGCAAACCATTGATAGCAGAGCAGACCGTTCTGCTTTTTCATTAACTGCATGGACAGCTTGCTATCACTCAGATATGTTACTTTTCGGAATTGGTTATTCTGCCACAGTGAGAGCAAATTAGATACGATGGTTGAGTTTATTTTTTGAAGACTAAATGTTTTGGTATACGACTCCTATAAAGATGCAGAACTGCAAACGCCCATGAGCCATGCAATTGTACAGTGGCAAAAGGTTGCATTTCTAACCACTGCCCCACCAAACAAAAACCACAAATCCAGAGATGACTTCTCTCTGGATGCAGTAAAATTCAACCTCGATCCAACACAAGAAACAACCACACCTGCACCCACGTCACCAACAACCAACACACCAAACAATGGACCTGACCTGATCAAACCCCACCCATGCCTCCCTCTCTCTTGCAGCTGGAATTTCGATCCAGCCATGGTCCAGAGACACTCCAGTGATCTGTTCAGTCTACGCTTGAAAAACCTCCATCACTGGGGGTGAAACAACGTCTTTTGATTCAATTTCATAAATGTTTCGCTGCCTTTTATTGTTTTTTTTTTAAACTGTTTCCCGTTCGTGGTGCCCACACTTCTTAGTTGCATTTCAATGAAAGGTACATAAGTTCAGTGTAAATAAAATTCTGAAACTGGTCAGTGGGAAGAATGCATGTGGACAAAACAGTTGAGTACCACTGATGGTCAGCACTTCACATGGCCTTGCATGTGACAACACAGTCGGTGTGACGCATGTTATCTAAAATGACATTTGGACCAACTTTAAAGATCATAACATATATTTCCTTTTGACATCATTGTGCCCATAACCAAAGTGAAAATAAATGGATTTTCGTCTGAAAAGTAATACTCCACGACTCATTTGTAAAAATTCCTGCTCAATCTGTGGCCTCTCATCTTTGGCACATTCAGTGTTCGAAGTCGTCGGTCTGGATGGCAAAAAACTCAGCAAGAAATAACGGAGGAAAATCATGTTCATTTTACCTCCAGAAGCTGTTGCAGACATTTCGTTTTTACACATTCCATAATTTTGGAAATTTTTTATTCACTTCTTTCTGATTCACCTACAGCGGAGAGATATCATCACGGGGGTAACGCTAACTCCGAGCTGCGAGGTAAATTTTTTCCATTGGAGCAGATGGCAAAAATTTACCTCGCAGCTCGGAGTTAGCGTTACCCCCATCATGATCTCTCCGCCGCTAATCAATATTTCGGAGATTTTCAAGTGGGTTTTCGAGAAGGGTGGACTCTTCCCAGCAACGTATGCCTAATTCTACTGCCAGCAACCTGGTGCCATAGACATATTAGGCTGGGTTCACACAGGCGTTTTTATTCCGCCGCGTCTCGCCACTGCGTTGCGAAAACAATGTTATTTAAATGAGGCTGTTCACACAGGCGTTTTTTTTTCGCCACGATTTTTTTTCCGCCGTGTTCCGCTGCTTCCCCTCGGCGTTCCGCCACGACGGGCGTTTCGCTCGGTCGTCGAGGGTTGTCTGCGTTGCATTGCAGAGAATGGGATTCACAAGTTGATGTTCACACAGGCGACAAATCTCGCCGGCGGAATGGCGGCTGCATACTGTGCGACTGATTTTATTCCTCTGGGTGTGTGTTTCGGATGTCAGTTTTTCACTTGGCCTTTGTTTTTTGGCGGTTTGGTTGCTCGTATTCGCATCGGTTTGTTATTATTTCGCTTTATTAAAGTCGTTAATAATGCCCGCAGTTTATCCAACGATGTTAACTTTAATCAATGATTAACCCCATGACTGTGGATTTAATTCTGAAAATTTTTAAAATTTCAGTTTGCGTAGGGCCTATTTCTTTAGCATACCTATTGGTCAATTTCAGACATTTAAAATCATGTCTTCTGCAACTTCAGCTTTCTTTATTGACTGAAACAAAATTTCTCTTGGGTCCTTCCGAGCTCAGGATATAAGTTGAAATAATTGCCTCAAACACGGTCTCACCATACATTGACACAAACTGGTGGAAGATCTACGTGTATCAGCAGCTTATGCACATGTGCCGCATTCAATAGCATCGCCAAAAACGCGGCGGAATCGCTGGAACAATTTGAGAAAAAACGCCAGTCGCGACGAGACGCTGCGAGACGCTGCGAGACGCGACGGAATAAAAACGCCTGTGTGAACCCAGCCTTAGTGTCTCAGCAACATCCACACGTCCCAAGGCCTCAAAGCTTGTTTTGGGTGCATGCACATTACTCTTGTCAGCATCATTAAGCGAAAAAATTTGAGCCTCAAGATTTTGGATTTCAAGCATTGTAAAAAATCAACACTGGACAAACTCTCACCTGTCGCTAAAATTTGCTTTAAATTTTTCTTGAAGCTGCTCCCTGACTTTCTTCGAAGATATCTTGGATAAGTCAGCCTTGCCCAGAATATCTGAAAATTAATGAGGTTGCAAAAAATAAGTGCTGATCGTGATTTGGAAAAAAATTGGTCAAGTGATGCAAAACCTTCACACAAAACTCCATTGGGGGTGTGCATTGATTAGTGCACTCACTTTAAAATCCCATGGTATTCGTATGCAAGAAAAGTAACATGAGAGTTTTTTTCGCATACACTTTTGTTTCTGCTTACAATTTTGGTCTTCAGTTCCAGCCAAGTGAGTCGCAGTCAGTCATCCTAGATTCATAATAGTGTTGAAAAATCACTAAGCTAGCTGAAGTACATTTGAAAAATGTGGTGGACAAAAATTTAACCAGTCACTTGGGTTTTATTTGACCCGATCCAGTGGCTGAAAACATGACCGTGCTGAATAAACGGCAGATTATCTTGATAATTAGGGTCAACATGGTACTTCATTAAGGACACTTTTTCATTCAGTGTACCAAATTTGACCTCTCTACCTTTGGAACTTGCTGAGAAACACTGATCGAAAGTTTAAAATTGCACCGAAAAACAAAAGCGGTGAAATAAGACGATTGAAAGTCAGTTTTTAGCATCGACTGCTTTATGAAAAGCCTGTCGAATTCGGCATCTGGTCAAAACTAAGGATCGCTATCAAAATCTGAGTTCGTATTCGACTTTTTCACATCTGAAATGACATTTTGACATCAAAAAATGAAAACTGAAATTTTGTAAAATAATCCATAAAATTTGTATGCCCCCCCCCCCCAAAGTGTTGCTGGCTTTGATTGAGAAACAGGGAAAGGAAACTGCAAATCATGCATTCAAGACTATTTTATCATAATATGACATGTTTTCCAGAAAAAATACACGAAAGTCCTGCAAGTTTTCATTTGTTCAACAACATTCGTTTTGAAGAGAAAAGACTCCAAGCACAGGCATTGGAAGCTTTCAATCCAGCAATCCAGAAGGCACATTTTTTTATTTCCAATCCACTTCCGCAAGACCGTCTCTGATTGGTTGTTGGGAATTCCAGCCAATTTCAACACTTAATTTTCGAAACCTAACCTAACTTAACCGAACCTGACCTACCTAACCCTATTACGTTCAAAGAAAGAGTTGTGAAGCGGTGGCAAACATGCCAATTGGCAAAAAGCGGTGGCAAGGCAAAAATGCCAAAATTGATGACGTCACAAATTCAGGCGACTGGATTGGCTGTTGCGATGCTGCTGCACGCGGAAATGGATTGGAAATAAAAATTGTGCATCCAGAAGAGGGCACATTAGAATTGTCCCCATGACCTATTTCATATTTGCACAATGACAATGTATTCAGATTTTTGAGGATGTAATTTATTGAAAAGCATTTTTCTGCACAATGAACATTGCTTCGGTATTTTTTGCGATCCCTGATCTTCGACTTGCAAAAGGGACTCACGACCAATCAAACAAAAAGTTCAGCATTCTCAAGAATTCAAGAAAAATCTCCCTCAAATGTTGACAGAATTAATGTTTCAACAAACCTTCGATTTCCTTCTTCAACTGCTTAGAACTAAGATCAGACATCTTGGAATATCAGATTAAAATTATGCTTTTTCTAAAAACGGTTATCTATTCTTAAAAAAGTGCTGCTAAAGCATTGGGATAGTTAAAAGCGATGGGGGAGAGTGAATAAAATTGCAACTTCAAGGCACCTGCAGAGGGAACAAATGAAACAAAGATCATAAGCAAATGGTATTCGTAGCTTTTTAGCATGATGTACAGTGTATTCCAAAAATACCAACACAATTCCAGGATAGTTTTCTCACACCTGCAAGAAACAAACTTTATTGGAGATGAAATTTGCGAAGTCTCTTGTTTGCACTTTCGGCCCAATGAATAGGTATCACAAAATGGCCAAAAGGGATGCACACAATATCAATGCACAAACCAATGCCATCAATGCAGTTCTCCAATTTTTGCACATAGGTTATAAAGTACGAGGACACTGCGGAGACAGCCAATTCAACAGACAGATGCATTTTTTCCCAAAAATGGAAAAGGAATGAGCATTGTGCTTAGAATAGAAATTTTCGCAACATTCATCTGTCCATTGAATTGGTCATTGAGTTGAACCTGAGATTGAGTTGCAAAACACATATGTGGTAAGAATCAACTGCAAAATGGAGCATCAGAGCACATTCGCTCACCGGGTGTTTTGCTTTCAAATTGTTCTGAGAAATCCATTTGAATAAAAAATGCTGGCATGAGATGAACATCCTGCATGGTGAAACATTTTTTTTGTCATCCTGGGTGCTCCCATAAATTGTGGCACATGCAGATTTTGGGGACCCCGTGACAGGGAAACGGGAGGTCAGAGCAAACTTCATCAGTGGTTAATGTTGGATAAATGAAAATTAGAGTGAGGCACCTGTCCGATAAGTTAGTTGGCATTTTCTGGAACATCCTGTGTGATTACTGATGGGTGACCAAAATGTGATGCAGAAGACCCAGTTCCTTCCGAATAAGGTTATGGCACATTTTTCTTGTTTCCATCCTGGGTGCTTTGACAGATCGAGGAGCTTGCCTGTGAGCTGAGTACTGATTACAATCAAATTTATTATTGTGCTCACTTGCAAATCTGAGCTTTTTTAGCCAGTTGGGAGGTCAGCACCAATGCAGTCGACGTTTCAACATCATCAAAGTGGTTTAGTTTGCTCTGAAATCCTCAAGAACATTCCACTGGTCCCTTTATTTTTCGAATGAAATGAATCAATGCGTAACAAAGCAAATATAATGCAATGCTGCAAGACAATACACCTATCTACCCATTATTCGAGTGGAATTGTTCCAGCACATTGCTTCGGAAAGATGATAAAAACACATCATATGGTGGAAAGGAATATTCAAGGGACAAAAATTATTTTGTTGGAATGCTGCTTCAAAAGTGCATCTGGGTGGACTGGGTATACTGTATGTAATTCAAAGACGGAGAAGAAATTTAATCTCAGATGAAAAATAAATGGGAAACACTCTCTATGAGCTGTGAAACTCCAAACATCTGAGCTGGCAAAACGAAATCACATCCATCGATAACAAAGCTCATTGAATGCATTTGCTGCTCCTCACCCATAAACTTGATGCAAAGTTCTTCCTCAACAAAATCAGCTGCTTGATTTTACCTCGTTATGCCACTGAATTCTCATCTGCTATCTGGGATGCCTTTAAGATTCAGGAAGTAGAAGCAGAAGAAGGCTGCAAAATTAGTTACTAAACACATTAAAACTTGAAGCCCACGTAAATGATCGACGACCTGCTTTCACGAATCCACTGTGTCCTCACTTCTCCGATTTGAAAACCCTTATTCAAACCATCACTTATGCGTCCCGTAAATGACCAGTTAAGGATGAGGCAAATAGGCTACCATAAAGACACAGGTCATTTCTTCCCCCCCCCCCCCCAAAGAACGTTCGTGACAGGAACTCCATGCCATCTTTGGTCTTCAAGTGATGTGATATAACACATCAATCCAGCACAACAAAACCAAATTTCGTGTGTCCCTGTCCTGATTCCGAATTTGATTTTTCTAGCTTAATGAATTTTGTTTCCTTTATCCGGGTTTTATCCATGTTCGTTTTTTGTTTGGTATTGTGTTTCTTTCTTCCAGTTGTGCTCAACTGCATGCCATTAAAAATCTTGTTTAGCTACGTTAAGTGACAGTTATGATTATTTCATTTACCGCTTTCTTTATTTAACTGCATTTTTCATTTGATGATTCAAATGTCTAGTTTTCAATTCCAGGTTTAACATCTTGTTTCTCTTAACATCTTGTTATGGTCCCACATTCTCCATTTGGTAATATCCCACTTGTGTCTACATGTTTTTGTCCAAAATATCCATGTCCACCAAGCCAGAACTTCTTTCTGATCTACCATCTGACAATCTGGTACTAACATGAAGCTTGAACTTGGCGAACTTCACAACTGAAAGGGACCATTTTTTAAACGTCGGCTTCTAAACTTTCAGGTGCAAAACGTGCAACCCAGAAATCTATCAATCAAAAATGTATGCTTGCTTGCATCTCTTTTCAGCCCATTGCATGACCAAATTTACCACGTTTACACTGCAGATTTATGTGGCATATCCACCTGGCTTTTTCCAGGGGCATGGCCAACACCTATTTTGGATTCACCACATCTTCCGTATTGATCTGGTACAGCTAGTCTAAGAAAAACCCTCAGCATGACTTCACAGGGTAACTTGGACCAATTGCTTTCCAAATGTATTCGTATTAAAAATCATGACAGAAGTAGTTGGTGTATTCACTTCACATCATGCCTTCCGTCAGCTCCAAACTCATTCATTAAAAATCATGTTAGACATATGTAGATTATGTATGTTTATTATGATAATAATAATAATGATATAATTAAATATTATAATAATCTATAATATAATTATAGATTATTATGAATAATTATTGTCGGTGAATCGATCACCCACTTCCACAAGGAAATGTCGTTAAGGAAGGTGTGTTCAAGAAGATCTGAGCTTGTTACATCAAGCAAAGAATTTGTCAAGCTGAAGTGAAAGTGATTTTCAACTCTTATCTTGGGGTCTCATCTCATGGTGACCTCACCTTATCCTTATATCCTGGCAGATTGTTTGGCTGAAACAAATTCAATTTGAAACCAATCTCTAAAATGACAAGAGCAGGGCTTAATTAGTCCAAAAAAGGGCCGGCTCTCAATTCTCGAAGAGGGGCACTTGATTCTTTGGGGGCCAGATTCCTTAAAAAAGGCAGCCGCATCACGTTCAGGTATGGCCAAGTAAGGTTCCTTTAGGGGAAGGGCCTCTTGCTCCAGGGGGTGAAAAGGCACCGAGGGCAGGGGTAGTAGCCATGGGGCTGCAGACCCCCAGTTGAGGCAGAGTTCAGTGGGCAGAGCCCCTGGCAGGGGGCTGAGATGACGGAGTGGCCCAAAAACTGTAGCTTTTTAACAAATCTGAGTTCCCCAGGTTATCTGAAGGCATTAAAAGTCACATTTTCTTCTTAGGTGTGTGCTGGGGCTGCTGGCCACTGAAAGCCAATCCAAGCACATACCATCTGTGAAAGCCGGATTTAAAAAATCTATTCGACAGGCAAAATTTAGTGCAAGGGTACCGAGATACACACCAGGCCTTAATTTGAGGAGGTAACCTCAGCCAAAGGCCAGGGGGTAACCCCCATACCCCCACTCCTACGCCCAACCACCTATATTTATGAAACATGAGATTTGTGGTTTTTATAAATTTCCATGCCACCTTCGTCCTAAAAAACATAGGTAACCAAAAATCAATGAATGCTAAAATTGGCAAAATTCGTTTCCAAAAACATATTTGCCGCACAATGGGCCCAATCCTGAAATCAACATTTCACAAATCATAACACATGAAAACCGGAGAATGGTATCCGCCGCATGCCTCTACCCATACACCGTGCCATCATCAGTCATCCATCCCATCACACAGATGAGACAACTGATTTCAACTGATTGAAATGCAAACATGCAATGGAACTGCCTTTGTGGTAACATGAGAGCGCAACGCTGAGATGGCAAAAGTGGCAGGCGTCGGTAGTCATACACAGCAATTTACTAAACACAGTTTGACATTCTATTGATTGATCACCATGGACTGTAGAAATTGGCCGTCTCATTGCCTTTCATCGATCCCGCGGCAACTTTTTTTTGAATCCACACTTCAAGATTTCTCGCTGTATCATGGAAGGTTACCGTTACGGGTTTGAACAAGGTTGGGGCTTCTGAAAATAGGACGATACCGACTTTATGGAGATTTAAACGGGCTGCAAACAGACACGCGATATCATTGTGAAGCCAAATTGTAATCTTTCGACGTGAAAAGATATATTGGCCAATTTTTTTTCGTTGTTTCCAGGAACAACGCCCCGAATGCAAAGTTTTTGGAAAGTACGTAACAAGCTCATTTTATGCTCTGTAAAAAGTCGGCGACAACACCACCTTCCTGGTTGGAACAGGTCATGGACTGTCAGTTAAAGAGTGATCAAAACTGTGGCCAGAATTTAACTTAATTTACGGTTTCAATCAGCTTCACGACACGATTGTGCGTATATTTACAGGCGGTTTTTGCCCAGTTGTTTTTGCTGTTGCCGGCTGCTGCTGAAGGTGCGGAAATTGCCAATTGGAAACAATTGGACAAATTCTCAGAAACAAGAGAAAGACCTTACATCACGAAAAGTAAGATGTTTCCTCTTTGTTCCAGTGTAATTTCTGACATGAATTTTTGAATTTCTGATCTGAATTTTCTGATCTGGAAAATTCGCGAGACGCAGCAATGATGTGAAGAGGAGTGCACTTGTGACATTTCAGATGACCGGGTCTGCGAAGGAAGGTAGCTGGGTCTCTGGCAAAAAAAGACATCAAGACAGGCAAAAAAGATGGGTCTCGGACCTGCCTGGAGAAATAGTGAATAGGGTCGGGTCTGCGGCTCGCTGTAAGTCAGCTCACTTTAAGCTCTGGACGAGGGAATACTTTCACAATGTCCAGCAAAAGTGTCATTCTGATGCTTGAATCGATGGAGGAAAAAGCCTAAAGGAAGAAAAAGCCTAAACTGATCTATTTGAGCACAAAGCCCTCCACAATAATATTTTTATTGTTTTTCATGCAAATAAAGAAAATTGCATTTAAGCACCATTCCAGGGTAAGCCAGCATCTTTAACTGATCAACATTCAAAACTTAGAGCTCAAGTCCAGACGGGACGGTTAAGTCTTCCGTAAG
>JASGXE010010194.1:0-26464 GCA_030068105.1 Sinentomon sp. SZTP_YWyxl
GTTATCATCTGACACAGTTCGTTTCCAATAGATCCAAAAATTAGTAAAATTAAGTTGTTTAACAAGGAAAATTTTAAAATACCTGTTTCACGAAGGCATGACTTCGGTGGGCATGATTTTCTGTGTTGAAAAATGGCGACCTTTAACATTTTTCAGTCTTAAAAAACTGGTTATACCCACATGATATTTTATGTTTGTTATTTAAAATATTTTAAATGGGAAATTCATTAATTTCATTTCATAAACTCCATTTAACAGTTTGATTCATTTTTTTTTCTTTGATTTTCCCCATTTTTGTTATCCAGATGTAAAAATTGGAAAGAGAGGAGTAAAATCACTGCAACCGAGTAGAGGGGGATGCATAAACAGTTGGTCAAAAACACCGAATTACAAAATCAATTCTGCCACGATGGACACCTGCAAGTGCTAATGTTTGCTAATGAACGTCTCCGAATTCGGGAAAATGTTGACTACAATGGCGGTCAAACATTTCTTAAAATAGAAAAACAACATGACGATTATAGTGGTAAGCCCATTATATGGGATGTGTCAGTCAAAAAATTGAATGTGTCGGCTCTCGTAGACTTTTTAAATTTGTTGACCTAAAACATTCTAGAGAAATTTGTAAATGAAGGAGAGACTGTAAATTTTCCAGATTCACCAAAAACGTTTCGAAAAGTAGCCTTAGATAGAGGAAGGATGGGAGTACACACACGTAAAAGATGAGCGACGTGATTTTCTACTTTTAAACGTGCATATCTCTAACCAAGTTCATTTTTTTTTGAAAAATATAGATTTGTCCACACTTTTATCAGAAATGATTGGGACACAATTTTACATCGACGGCTTTCAGTATTTTCTATTGTTCGCCATCCAGACGCACCATTCGAGAAAAACGAACGTTTAATTCTCAAGCAAGTCTGATATCCAATTTTCTGACTAATTCACTCAAAAAATAAACTTGGGGGAACCGGAAGATACTGAGCCCACTCTCAAGAGTGAAACATCATCTCCATCGAGTATGAGAATGCGTTATGCGCTGATTCACGCCTTTCGCTTTCCAAAATCAAACATGCATTATTGCAGAGGTTGGAGATCTGTTAGCAGTGTCTCAAAATTCAGCCCATGTCATTTCTGGACCTGAACTCATAGACTGTGACGTCAGACAAAACATGTGTAGAATACCTTAATTTTCAAGGTCCTTTCTCGAAAATCCACTTTGTGCGGAAAGCATGTACAGAAGCAACAGTAAAAAAAGAAATTTCAACAAATTGCCCTTTGACTTGTAAAGACAGTCAACACATCATGGTTAGTCAAGTACACCAAGACTTGTTTTTCATCACCACCCTGTACTTCCAGTTGTTATCTTTTGTTGTGGACAAGTGGTCCAAACAATAGAAAACATGGAAAAGTACGGACGTTTAGAAGTGCACCTCCCGTGTTCATGTTCAATTCGCATGGGCCCACAAGCTGAACTTAAAATAGTTAGTCCAATATTCCCATGTGATGCAAAAGCTGTGAAAGAACTTTCTGTTTCTCACATAATTCCGGCTTCATGGAGTAAATACCAAGGAATAAAATTAGACATTCAATCTCAGGATAATGCCCAACTTTTGTTCAAGGACATTAATGAGGCCCTTGACCATTCTTGGACAAATCATACACCCGTCTTAAACATCACACCCGTACAGCCATTTTCAAATTTCTCAGATTTTAAATACGGTCGGTAAATGAGTTTTGCAAGTTGGCCCCAAAAATTGAAAAGGGTCGATTTAGATCGAGTGTACCTCCAAAAATCAAGAAATGCGTTCTTTCGGAACATTCTTGCAAATTTTCAGCCTTCTAGAGCGAGTACCTGGCAAAATATGGTCTTACGAAAGGAGTTGCTCTTGTCATCTGAATTGGCTGATTTTGAGAAGTGTTTGACCCGAAGAAATTGCATCCCTGCCACGCTCTTTCGAATTTTCGGAAAAGGTCAAAAGTGGCACGGTGCATGCTCACATGTACCTTGAGGATGGGCGCCAAGAACAACTTTTTTCTCCTGCAGGTATCCCCATTTTCTTCACTTTATGTGATGATGAACTCCGTCAACAACTTTGGTCCTCTGAATGTGAGAGCCACATGGACTCATTTTGGTGGAGTTTGAGAAGACGCCCGTCATGTGTGTCCCAATTTGAACCAGTCATGTGATTGCATGATGTTTATGAAGGATACCAACAAACTTCAGCCCAACTAGCATCGAAATCCATGTCGAAAATACACATACTTGGAAGGAGTTGACGAGGAAAAGCCGTTTGGTGATGTGCATCTCTGTTCATTCAAACTGTGCCAATTCCTTGCTAGACTTTGTCCATCAGCAGAATTAAGTTTCATCACATTTGTGTATTCTCTGTTGATAATTTTGAATAGCCACAGTTGAATAATTTCACGTTTTCTTTGCGCACGAACTTGTTTATTTACCTTTCTGATCAATGGTGTTTGGACAGTTTGTCTGAGACACCATTTGATCCAAAGTTTCTGGAGTCCTCTGTAATCAGGGTAGATTGCTGAAATTGTGCCAGAGAAGAGGCACTTATGCCCAGTTGCACCAACAAGGATCAAGCATTGATCTCGGATCAAACACTGGTCCGAGATCAAGCATAGGGTTTTAATATTGCCTGATCCAGGATCAGAGTTTGATCCGAGATCAAAGCTTGATCCACGTTGGTGCAACCGGGCATTATTGGAGGCAAAATCGCCACCAGGTGAGCTCTCACTATGTGGTACCACTTTCTTACACCATCGATATTTTGTTACGTTCGTGGCTGGAATTTTCTCTCCATATAAAGGGTTGGCTTTGAAACACCCTGTACCACATTTGCGATTGTTCAAACCACCAACCGGTAGCTGCAAACAGGGGTCACTGGCGCCTGTGAACAACTACTAAAGTGGCCTGAATTTTGATGGCTTATTCTTGCGGAGACATCCGAATGAACAATTGAAATTGTCGACCCTGTTTCAGAACAACCATGCTTTTTCGGCACAGTAAAAACCGGAGCTTTTTTAAATTCCTATATCTAAGTATCCCAGAGGCTGATTCAAATTCCCTTTGGAGCATTAGTCAAAAAGGGTTGGCATCACAAGTGACCAAAAAATCACTGAAATCGGGTGAACGGCAGCCAAGCTCTGGGCTAACTTGCAAAACTCATTAACCGACCCACGTACATCCATCTTGTGGATTATGAGAAACCATTTCTACATCACTTCATGTACTCCTGGGTCATAATTCTTTCCTGCGTTGTTTTCCATGTCACTTGGCAAGTTAGGTTATTTCCATGCCAGAATGGAATAACAACTTGGACCCCAGGCAAAGAGCCTAGACGCAGTAAATTCTTTATTGCCAGACAAAAAGCAAAGAGGGAGATAGAGCACCCAGGAACTTTTGCACAAATGCTTCCACCCTCACCCAAAATTAACAAGGATGAAGAACCGATTTATGTTGAAATAACCAGAGAGGTTAATCCCATGGACTCATCTGAATTGGTCGTTACCTTCAAGCGCGACTCTTCAAAGGATTACGTTGATTACGTTGACGCTCTGGGTGCGAAAGGGAAGATTCCTAGATTAGAGTTGGAGTTTCTTCTAAATAGTATTGAATTCCGACCGGCTGAATTAATTTCCACCATTACCTACCAATTAATTCGGGCATGGGACCTGAAGGTTATATTGGGATACGACAAGCCGATATTTTTGAGCATCGTGAAGTTATCGCACATATTGACATTGGCAGGAAAGTCGTCCCAGGCTTGCGATTGCAAGTGGACTTCAGATCTCAGAAGAAGCGACTTTACCTAGCAGGGGACTTTTACGATAAAGTCCGCCATATGGATCTAATGCAGTACGCTTCCTATTCCGTCAAAGCTGCATTCTGTAAAGAACTTGGGGAGCCGTTAAAGGATTTAAAATCTACAGCCGTACAGACCCCGACCGAATGGTATAGCCCCACAGAGCCACAACCAACATTTGCACCACCAGTGGGATACCATAGCCAAAGAAAAACAGTCCGTTTCCACAGACCATTACCAATATCAATCCTACGAACACGCAACCCAGCCTCAAGTAGCAGGACATCACACCAGCAATCTCAAGGTGATTTTTAGACTTTGACCTTTGCATCTCACTTAAATTCTTTGACACTGAGAAATTCACTAAATTTCAAAATTTTTGATTTCTTTCAGTCATGGATCACACTCCAACTATCCTTCTTCAAAGATGGGAACACCTGATTCAATACCGCCCTGATCAAAAGTTTTCAACCATTACCAGACAATTCATTTTTGACCATCAACGGGATACCCATGGTGCTCAATTAACTTGGAACATTGACGAACCTTTGGGGGGACAAGCAATCACTTTTGTGAATGTTGCAGCAGGGGGGATGTTACTCCCTAGAGTGCAAATGCTTGTTATATATGATCTTTACCCTTCCATGACTTTTGGGGATGATTTCATTTTCCGTGTGGTTTCTACCCCTTTTAAAGACAGAGCTACATTGGCTTTGCGTGCTGCCTTGCCAACAAACCTTTATTCCTACCTTCATAATTGGCCTATTGGAAACCCCGAGTATTGGCTTTATCGGCCAATACCTTCTATTACTCTGCAGGGTCCTTTCAGGATTGCAGAGGGTGACACAAATCTGCAGGATCCTTTTCGGATTGCAGATGGGGAAACACAACAGTGAAGGGTTGCTAACCATTCTGTTTTCATACTTTCAGTGTCACATATGGAAACAGTTCTTTTCATTTCTTGCACTTATCATAGTCAAAATTTCTGTTTTTCTAGAAATGGACAGAACCCCAACGATTCATCTCTCCCGATGGTCAAACACAATTCGATATAATCCACTGCAAGCAACATCCACCATTCACGCGAGGTACATTCGAGACCATCCAGCCGACTTCCAAGGCAGACCAGCAGATTGGAGGTTCTCTAGTAGCGGTTCCATGTTGCCAAAGACGGGCGAGTCATTCCAAACATGCCGATGCGAATTGTTCACAGCCAGGACACCGCCTTCGTGTTCGGAGACGACTTCATTACACGGGTCGTTTTATCACCACCCTTTTTGGAAGTGGCTCCTGCTGCACTTCAGGTCGTTTTACCCAGAGACAAGTACGAATACCTTTCAGCAAGACCTGGAGTCTCTTCAGAATTCTTGACAAATCAACTAGAACCTCCACACCATATTCGTGTACCTTTGCAATTCGATTAATCAGCTTTGTTTCGATTTATACTATCCTGTTTTGATTTTAAGGATTCTTTGCTGTTTCATGTTATTTTTGGCCCGCCGTTCACATCGGTTACATAGCTCAACTCATTTTCTTTTGAAAAAATATTCTGTTTTTTGGTTGACCAGGAGGTCAACAATGGGGGAGGGGATGAATATGTTAGGTGAGGACTTTTGGGTCACCTCTAAATTAAAAAGCCTTCACAGTAACACCACTCTTTTAGGTATATTCCAGATAAAGATAGGCTGATTGCAAGTATCGCGCCAACAAGCAACAATGTTTCAGGCATGCATATTTATTGGGATCAAGGGGATCACCCGGTTCTGCGATTGTCCTAGGATGTCTGAAGAGGCATAGCGGGTAAAAGCAGCATCGCGTGATATCCTAATCATTTGACTTATGACCTTAGAAAATTTCCAACTACGCAGAAGTTTCTCGAAATTTGCCAAAAGCCTTGGGTTGTATCAGCCAGGCTTGATTATTATCAGGTGATTAGGGAGAATCCAGGGGGTATAAAAGCACATGGGGAGCATTCAATCAGTGTGATACAGTTTCAGAAGTTTGAGAAGTTCTCAGCGTTTTGGCAAGAGAATGGAGTTCCAGTGGTTTTCCATCATATCAACATTTTGTTTCTATACTCCGGTGAGATGTCATCTTTTTTCTTGTAAATCTTAAGTTCTTTATTCAAAATTAAATTAGTCAGAATTAGTCTGATTCCTGTCTTTTCCTTCTGGTAGATGTCCTCCAAGACGAAGGGTCGTCTAAACCACATTCCAAACATGACTTCAGATCGTGGATTCACCTGTTAAGGGAAATCAACACACCAGGTCAAAACTGGGGTTGGAGTTTAGTTGTTCTCCAGGAGATTTCAGAAATAAAACAGTGAAGTCAGTTCTCAAAAGTTTCTTCTTTTAATTGTGAGAAAAAGTCCAAGTGCGGAACCAAGTCTGGAGAATAGCTATACCCTAACAATATGGCACCGTGCGAAGTTATCTCCATATCATGATAAAACTGGTTACGTGTATATAACCTTAAATGGAATGATATATTGTTGACATTAGGAAGTTGGAGCATCCCATAAAACGCTTCACAGGTAGAAACTATGTTTAAGGAAAAAATCCCGCAGCAAGAGAAAATGCGTCTGTGGGATACGATATCTCAGTAACTTTCGAATGAAACTTTCAACATTTTCATTCCCGTAACGATTTCAGGGTTTAACCCATAAAAGTTTGATATTGCACACTTGTGGAATATCATCGGTTTTCAAATTTTCATCGGTTATCAAAATCACGGTTCAAGAAAATCCCGGTTTTGCGGGTGATACATGCCGCGAGAACTCATGTTTATGGTTTAGGTGTTGCAAAATTTCAGATGTGTTCATGAAACTAGGTTTGAAAATCCAAGCACTTTTTGCCTGGTGGCAATGCTGTAAAAATATACGTATGGGCTAATTTCGTTAAAGTTGAGTTAAAAATCATTGTTTGTTTGTTTGTTTGTTTGACATGTGTGAAATATTTTGTTTATTGTTCGTTTTAAGTGATAGGGATATTAGAAATAAAAAAAGCTCTTCATATAAACATCGCTATCATCGCAGCTGTGCTCCTGCACACCCGGTGAAGATACTGTTTTTTCTCTTAAGCCGCAAAATTCATCAGGCGTGTGCGCCCTCCACACAAAAAAATTTCGTTCTCCCAAACGTAGTTTCTGATAAATCTGCTTGATGTTCAGGATTTCGAACAAATTCCAAACAAAACAAATTCCAAACAAATTGACAATCGGCCAACGGAATGCATACGAAATTGAAAGCACCCTTTTGCGAAGCCGATGGATTCCCGTAGCAATTTAGTGCAACTCATCCGGCGTGGCCGATTGGTTAACCTACCATGTGGCAGTTTAACCTACAGCCTGGTGTCAACCTACCAGGTGGTAGGTTGACACCAGGCGGTGTGTTGACGCCAGAATGTCAGGATGTAGTGTGACACTAGGCGGTATAGGTTGACGCCATGCAGAGAGGAGGTTAGGTTTGGTTCGGTTAGGTTAGGTTAACAGCGCATTCCTTTTGCATTCCTTTTGGATTTGGTTTCAGGCATGTACTGTAATATTGTGCAATTAAATCTATCAAGCAGACACTGAACCTGACCTGGAACCGACTGCAACAGTGCATTGATCAGCAACTTTTGCAGTGCTCCAGCGTTCCTCGGCGCAGTCCAGTCTCTCCCTAAAACAGGAATCGGTTCTCCGCCATTAAACAGATTGGTCAAATTATCAACATTGTTCCGGTCATTAGTGGTGCAAACCATGTCAATGCAGTTATCTATAAGCATTGTATCATCTCTGCCGGTCAACTTAAAAAAACTGGACGACAGTGAATCGCTCAAATCCGACACTGAAATATGAAAAAAAACTTGAGAAAATGAAATGTTAAATTTTTTGGGCCTTTTTAACTTCAGGTATATACTTCCAGTTTTGCTTTTTCTCTCACTGGAACAATGCATATCAATGACGAAGTCAAAAAACTTTATTCAGTGAAATTGGTCTCTTCGTCCCCTCGACGATTTCAAACAAAAAAGGAAATTAATCAATCGCCCGCACTGAAAAATTCACTAGATACGCATCCGGGTCGCCAATTTACAAACCCTGCCGCGACTTTCGATGGCAGGCCGGGGCCCCCAGCGAGCATTGTTTTTTCCGAGAGGGGCCAGGGTTAGGTCAGGTTCAGATGGCTTTAGGTAAGAAAAAAAATGTTTTTTTTTCTTGCGAGTGCAGGGCCCCAATCGAGCATTCTTGCACAAAACGCTCTCTGCCATCTAAAGTCGCGGCAGGGTTTGTAAAATCGCATCCCGGTCGAAGAGCGGCGAGCTCACTCGGCAGGAATTAGAAATATTCATTGCACGCGAACTTTTTTATAGAGTAACTGTATACTATTTCAGAGACAGTTTGTGGAGCTGCGATGCATTTCTTTCCAGATTAAGAGGATTTGCGGAAAGGATAATGGCAAGTAATTTGACCAAAATGGCCAAAGGGAACAACATGTTTTCATGCCCTTTCAGAAGAATTCGCAGAAGTTTAGCGCACTCATTGCATAATTGCTATCCTGGTTAGACCTCATGTGACACAAACGCGAAGCTGTCTATGTTCGGCCGTATTCCCCATTGCAACTCACCCTCAAGTTCAACTCATTAACCAGTGCAATAGATAGATTTGTGCTGCGAAAATTTAATTTCTATGCGCAGCGTTGATTCCTTTTCCATTGTTGCGAAAAATGAATCCGTCTGTTGAATTGGCTATTGAGTTGAACTTGAGGATAAGTTGCAATGGGGAATACGGGCGGTACGGCCGTATTCCCCATTGCAACTCACCCTCAAGTTCAACTCAATAACCAGTTCAACAGACGAATGCATATTCGCAACAATGGAAAATGAATAAGCACAATAAGCGTTTTGCATGGAAATTAGATTTTCTCAAGACAGATCTATCCATTGAATTGATTAATGAGTCATTGTTTTTTAACCAACAAAAGCAGCTATAGGGCCGTGGCGCTGCATAAACAAACACAAACGCAAGCAATAAAAACACAACATCAAACAACAACAAAAAAAAATAAAATGAATACGCACATCATAGTCAAGTGATAATGATAAAAACGAAAATTCAAAAATGGTTGAACACAAAGATCATGTCAGATGCGAATCAATGGGCCTGCTTATTTCTATTTTCATTCATGATGGCTTTTACAATTAAAGGTGATGTGGATGGGAGGCTATTCCAGGCCAGGATTGTTTGGGGGAAGAAAGAGTTGAGCAGAACATTTCTCTTGCTGATAGGCATGGTTAAAGCCATGCCATTGTCGGTCCGCCTCTGGGTTGTTTTAAGCCTGTACACTGATGGCAGTGGGAAGTCAACAGTGCCCAAAATAATATCGCTCAACAGATTGAGGCAATGTGTTTGACGTCGGCTGTGTAGAGTGGGAAGATTTAAGTCGCTGAGAATTGCGCTCACACTTAAAGTTCTCTCATATTTGCCAGTTATTGCACGGGCCACTCTTCTCTGAACACTTTCCAGGGCGTTAATTTCCGTTCTTTTGCAAGGGTTCCACACTGCACAGCCATATTCGAGAATGGGAAGAACCAATGAAACGTACGCATGTTTTTTCCGACTAACAGAAGCTTGTTTTAAATTTCGAAGGATGTACCCCATTTAAGCAGAGGCCTTGCTGATTATACAGCGTTTATGTGGGGACTCCATGACAAATCATGGCTTAGCAGAACGCCGAGATATTTGAATGTGGAAACAACTTCTATGGGCTTGTCATAAATTTGATATAAAACAGGGGGGTGAGTTGCCTTGCACCCAAAATGGACGATTTTCGATTTCATAACGTTTATTCTCATGTCCATCTTCTCGCACCAGTCAGAAACCATCGCCAGATCGGCGGAGAGAACTTGGCAGTCGTTGTGGGACGAGATTGGTCTGTAGAGGACTATGTCATCTGCAAACAGCCGAAGCGATGAGGCCAAGCCTTCGGCAACATTTTTTATATATCAAGAACAACAGGGGGCCAATTACACTGCCCTGAGGGACTCCAGAGGTTACATTTCCTGCTGCTGAAAGGGTTCCCTGGACCGAGACCCTCTGCTTCCTATCAGACAGAAAAGATGATATTATCTTTACTAATTGAGGTGGGAGACCAATTTCGTTGAGTCTCTGAATGAGCTTTTGGTGGGGAACCAAGTCAAACGCTTTAGTCATGTCGAGAAAATTGCATGGACGGGAATGTTCTTGTCCAGAGATCTCGCAATCTCGTCTACAAATAGCACAAGCTGACCTTCACATGACCGTTTGGGGCGAAACCCAAACTGATTAGAATGAAAAAATTATGCTATCAAGAAAAGTTATGATAAAAGAACAGAGGACCTTTTCAAATAGTTTAGAGCAAATGCATGTGAGGGAAATAGGACGGTACCCTTCAGGTTTGTTTAAGCAGCTACCTTTTTTGGGACAGGAGTGATAGTTGCCATTTTCCAGTCACTCGGTATAACACCCTCCAAAATAATCAGGTTAAACAATGCAGCCAAGGCTGGTGCCAATGATGGGGCCAGTTCCTTCAACAAGCGACCAGGAATGCCATCAGGCCCAGGGGTTTTTTTAGGTTTGATTCCACTCAAAAGTTTGTAAACACCATCAACTGAACCATCAGTTGAACCTGAGGTTGAGTTGCAATAGGGAATACGGCCGTTTTTTGTGTTTCTCTTCACATGCTGACTTCTTTCATGACTATAGGTGAATGACGATGGGTGGCCTTTTCACACTTAGTCGCAAACAAGGTCAGGAATCGCGGATATTTTTGTTCATAAAGTCCAAAGTTTCGAATCCCTCTCGGTGGATGTAAGACGACGGCCAAAACCCGTTTTATTTTTCATTCATTATTTTTTTCATGGACTTTCGGCTACACCTTCGCAATGCACTTGAACTCTATATCCCATGCAATTTTTCTTGTTGGTCAAAGGGTGTTTCAAAAAACGCTGATCATATTGTGCTTTCCGGCTTCGCGTGGCACAATGAGCAAATACGTGGAGTGAATTTTCATCGCTCAATGTCATCCGGGGACACTCATCGAAAAAATATGGTACCATCACACTGTCTTTCATGACATCATTTTGGTAACACCAAAACACACCTGTAAAAATTCAACACAAAGAAAGGCAAAAATTACGCAATGACAGCACAGAGAGCATAACTTGGAGTCCATCCGTGTTTTTTTTCAACACTTCTTTGTTTTGTAATTTGCGCTTTTCATTTGGTTTTTGGTGTGACCAAAATGAGTCCAAAATAACAGTGTACAATCCTATGTGTAGTCTCCAATGCAATCCCAGAGGAGGACGACGGGGATTTGAGCCTAAAACCCAAACATTCTGTTATTTCGCAAAAATGCGCAGCACTAACGATGCTAACCATGCTATCATCATCTTGACTTTGCTCGTGGTCCACCTCACCACGCCTGCTCCCTTCCAATATCACAGAGGATGCCTTGAAAAGGGCTATTAGTTTCCCGCAGTATACGCAGTTTTTAAAACTTAAGGACTTTGTTCTCCGTTACGGAAATCCCAGGATCGGTTTTCCGATCATGTTTAAAGAAAAATAATGCGAAACACCTTGATATTCCCACCTCACACGCTTTGAAATGCCAACAAAAGCGAAAAGCCACTTCTGCTATAAAATTAAAATACATTCGGTAATTTCATTTTACATGAGTCGTCTAGATTTTATCACCGAAAGCCGGTCCTGTTATCGGTAAAATCGGCGACAGTAACTCCTGTCTCATACGATCATACGAAGAGCCTATGCTAAGAAAGACATGCTAACACTGATAGTTCTTGAGCAATTGCTGAAACACCATAGAGAAGTCGTCGTTCTCGATAGGCGGTGGATCTTTTAAACTCTTCAGCAGTGGCTCAATCGCTATTCCTTTCCTTCTTCCTTCATCCCAACCGTCCAACTTGTTCATTGCGGCGATCACATCTTTGTATGCAATATCCTCCTTGCTTAATTTGTCACCCAAAACGATATAGGTCAACAAGATGTTCCGAGCTCTCTCCACGGTGTCTTTCCATTTTGTCTGATCTTCTGAGGACATTGTTACCGTGACCGTGTCTCCATTGGAGTTGCTTAAAGCAATGCTTTCAACATGTTGTGCTGGAAAACTTTCAAGTCCTGAAATGAATTTGACAAATTTGAATGGGTTTTCAATCCGGTGACATCCACCACATCGAAAAATGTTTTGGATCAGCTTTTAGATAATTGAGAATATGAAATATTTAACGACTTTGAACCAAAGACATAAAATACTTGAACTTTGTTGTGAGAAAATTAGACAGAAAATAAATCAAAATGAATTACGCATAACCGCTTTGCATTTGCAGTCATTTCTGTCTCTGGATGCAGCAGCGCGAACCGGAAGGGTTGTGGGGAGTTCCATCGCTTTAACGTTTCAGTCATTTAGAATGTTAAGAGTGTTTAACACCCCTATTATTTTGCTCAGTGAAAGTTTTTTCTTTCGTACATCCGTGCTATACGTCTATGACAGTTTATGTGCATTTAAAACAGGGCTTGTGGGCATTTTAGATCTCCAGTCATATTTTTGACCAACACCGGGCTGAGTTTTTACAAACCCTGCTGCGACTTTAGATTGCAGAGAGCGTTTTGTGGAAGAATGCTCGATTGGGGCCCTGTTTTCGTAAGAAATAAAAAATATATTTTTTTTCTCACCAAAAGCTCTCTGAACCTGACCTAACCCTGTCCCCTCCCGGAAAAAACATGCTCGCTGAGGACCCCTGCCTGCTATCTAAAGTCGCGGCAGGGTTTGTAAACTGGCCACCGGGAGAGGTATGACTCTTGTGCATTAAATTCAACCATTAAAACTGATGGGGGTAAATGCGGCATGAACTACTTTAGAAGTTTGGGGCTTTTCAGAAACGTGTCCTAATTTAGGGCACGTTTCCGAAAAGCCCCAATGTGATAAAATGCTGCAGCTATTGAGAGACCCATGTGAAGCTTATCTACAGAAGTTGTAAAAAACGTTTTGTTTGAAGGCTTGCGCAGGATTTTTGTGCTGCTCTAGCCAAAAACACCAGTCAATGGTGCAAATTTTTGACAAATCACACTGGCTTCAAGTTGCTCATGTTTGATCCGACTTCATTTGACTTTGTTTCTGCGCCTGGAGGTGCAAATAGTTCGCATGTACAGAATTCCAGGCCTCGGATACAACTCAAATTCAAAGAGTACTCGTATGCCAATCATGAATATTGGCCTAGACCGAGGAAACTATACTTTGGCATTTCAAATTTCGGCTTCCGGTAAAATGCAGGGAAATATTTTCTTGAAAAGTACAAGCTAATCCCAAAGATGCAGAGACTTTGATTAACTGTTAAATGAGAAAGAACAGCATGCATCCATTGAAAATGGGACATGCTCATCGAACCTGGGACAAAACTTCTCTGGAATAAATCAAGAAACTCATGAATGCTGTGCAGATATTTAAAATCTTCTTTTTCCTCTGCCACTTCGAAGGAAAGCTGGCAGACCCTTACGGACTTATGGTAGCAAAATTAGACTGTGATAAAATGCAAACAGTGCTGTCAAAGCGTTGCCGAAATTGCGGGCGATTATTGCCCTACCCCGAAGTCTTATAGTGATATCATATAAAAACACATTGCGAGCATTTCTCTAAACATTATTAAATTCATTAAAGTCGTAGGTTCCAACAATGGTTGATGGCACTCTCCACAAATACCTATAGCTAAAACCTCAATGCATGGATAACTTCCCCTGAATATCGGACAGTGTGTCTGGACATGAGGCCTAGTCATAATAGCCAAACTCGAGTGTCCCTACACGCAAGCTCTCTGAAACTTGATGTTGAAATCACCGGGCTTGATACGGCCTTTCTCTTGAAATTGTTGAGCCCATAAACGTCCAATAACCCAGCTATTCGCTCGCGGAGGGCTTTCATGCTAATGCTGAATTAAAAGGCACCCGCATATTTTTTTTTATCTGATAAAGCACGAACGTGTTTTGTATTTATTTTTGTTCATTCGTTTTTTTTTTATCAAGGTTCGTTTCGAAGAAGGGTCCTGCAGTCTGCGGGTGATTTACTTTAACACGGACAACCCGTAAGAACTTTCATGCTTCTCAGCACTTTTGGATTCTTTTGATTTTATTAAATGCTGGGTGGTTTCTGGATTCTGCAGCAAGTTGCATCGACACGTAAAGTCTGCTTTTGTTGTTGTTACTTCTTACCCGGATGTCGGGTTGCTGCTGTTAGAAAGCAGGATCTTGGTTAACAGTTACATTGGTTTACGACAAAATGCAGGTGGCACATGAACGTTGGTGAGAAGATTTACTCGAACTGTAAAGAATTTTAGGGATTTATTCGCAAAAGCCATTTCCTATTTCGGAAAGAGAGGTGCCCGAAGCCAGACCTTCCAATAATTATCCGTATATGCTTGGAATGGATATAACGAACAAAACAAAACCGAAATATGCGAGCCCGAATGCGTTCCACATTTTTCCATTTTCTGTTGGATTTTCATTCAGTTAATTTTCAACGAGGGATGTCTGACGAGTATCAGGTCTGTTCATGAGGTCCAGAGGGATTGCCCAGTACAAACTATGAATCTATGGACCTATACTCGTCGAATTTGGAAACGCGAACATGAAACCGAAATGTTATTCGCTTCCCTAAATTTCGTAACCGTTTGTCCTGCTATGGTAATGCGCGTCTTGTTTGTGATGACAGACGATTTACAACGAAGAAGAAAAAATTTCTTTGCCAGACAGATGAGTGATTTTTGTGCATCGTCAATGAAAAGGGTTAAGTTTTTATTTTGTTTGAAGTTCCTTCCAACTTGGCACACACTATGCGCAATGGCCACAGTTCTTTGTGTCGGGGGGTATGTGAGTTTCATATTTCGCAAGAAACAACAATTTCATTCCCAAAAAACAAAAAAACAAAAAAAAAATTTGGTTTTGAAAAAAAAATCCAATTTTGGTTGAAATCCAAAATCACTGCTTCAGACATTTTTCAACTGAGTTAAAAAAAGGAATCGCAATTTCCGGAAAGTGGCAAATTTTTGTTTGTGGAATGCCGTATGTTTTTGAATTGGTTCCCGCAAAGTTAGATCGCAAAGAAAATTAGAATAGATTAACGCCAGAAAGATCGACAAAACGCCACGGTAAATGTAATTGTTCCGCACATTTTTCATTTCTAATCAGCTTCCACTAACGGAAACTACCTACGAACTAGTAGTGTTACTCAAATTCTGGATGAGCTAAAACTATCTCCGCTTGCTGTTCGTAGAAAAGAACGACGACTGAAATTGTTTTCCAAAATTGTAACTCGAAAAATTAAAATTGATGTCCCATCTGAGCTTATGCTGCGTTATCCGCAGCGACGGACTGATAATGGATTGCATTTTCTGGCCCCATTGATTGTGTTCACTCCTCACTTTTATTCATTTTTCCCGAGAACAATCAGGGACTGGAATGCCCTTCCGAGTGGTTCAAAATTGCTTAAGTATCCTCCATCTGACGGTCAACCCGTAGCTTAACTTGCGCTTTCATTTACCGTACACTCACCTATAGCGTTGCCAATTTCCTTGTCGATATCTTGTTCCTTCACCGTATTCTTTTTTTGCTTTTAAATTACTGATTTTATCTGTTTATTGCATGACATTTTAAACTAACTATTGATCTATGTGTTTGATCCCTTCCACCACAGATTTCGTGGAAGGTATTTTGTCTTAAAATTAAAAAAAAATAAAAATAAATTTAAAGGTTTCTTTTGCAGCAATAAACGTTACCCGAAATAGTTGAACAGATACTTTTTTTTTTGAACTTTTTTTTGAACTTTTTTTGAATTGAACAGATACTCAAACTGAATCGCTCCAGGGTTTATGGAATATCAATCAAAGCTAGACTGAAAGGAAATCGAAATAAATAAAAACTTCCCTTCTATTCACAAGTTATATGTTCGAAAGTGTAATAAAACTTACGGTTGACAA
Organism: Sinentomon sp. SZTP_YWyxl; assembly: GCA_030068105.1. Taxonomy (NCBI): domain Eukaryota; kingdom Metazoa; phylum Arthropoda; class Protura; order Sinentomata; family Sinentomidae; genus Sinentomon; species Sinentomon sp. SZTP_YWyxl. Next base: position 15,824 of record JASGXE010010194.1, read on the forward strand.
GGTTCTCGTAAAACGTGTCCCTTAGCCGCATGCTCGCATATTTCTCTAACGCTTCTCTAATTTCACTCTCAAAAATGCTTGAGAAAGCATTTCCTGACATGGTCCAATTGTCATCGAGAAGAATAACGCGAAGATTCGCCGGAGTAATAGCATTGATGAGATCTTCATACTTTTCCTTGTTCTCCTTTATTTCTTCGATGAAAAATAAAGCTTGATTCTCTGACATGTCAACGTCCTTATCTTGAATTTAAAACATTTATAGGTAATGTGATTCCTTGATAATGTTATGTGATGCCACGAAATCTATAGCTAACAAAAATACCTCATTGTCTAGAATTTTATCGAAGAACATTTTTGCCTGTGATGATGGAAAATCCTGCAATCATTGTGAGGTAAAAATCTCTCTATAAAGTGTTACTTCCTAGCCAGTCGATGAAAACTGTAGGCCAGTGAAATCAGAATCTGTTCATTGTAAACACGCCACTTGTTACTAAGAGAGATTGGCCGTGGCGTTGTACCTGCGACTCTGGGAATGAGTCCTTCATCCGCTGTGCACAGAAATGAGCAAATCCAAAGCACTGTGCAGGTTTGAATCGTGAATCGTTTTGCATGTGATTCACGATTCATTGACATGTGGTGCTCTGAACGGCCAGACGGTGGTCGGGAAGTTGTTTCGCATTTCAAAATCCGCTGTGCAATGGTTGTGGAGATTGAATCGCTCGTTTTCAAAACTAGTCCAAAATGCGTTTCTCGTGACAACAGGAATGTGCTTCGTGAATCGAATTTTCGGAATTGGTGACATGTCGTCTTGGAGCTTCACCTTGACATGTGGTGCTTTTGAACGTTGGCCAGATGCGTAAGAGCTCGGGACAGTATAGTTTCGCATTTCAAGAATTGTGAGACAAATGGACTAGTTACCTTTGAAACGATCGATTCAATTTTTGAAGCATTTAACGACAGCGCAGGAATGCAGAAAAAACTAACCCGGTCTCACGACAAAATATACAATTCACTATGCCATGGCGAATCCTGAACCATTCTCAACATTTGGAGTCAAAACATGAAAAAAGCCGAGGTTCCATCACAACACCAAAGAAAGTTCAGAATCCTCACGGCAATTTTAATTGTCAGATATTAAAATGAGAATTTTTATCATGTCAATATTGTGTTGCGACTTTAATTTCTTTCCGAACTTTTCTGGCGCGTCTTGACATCAAGATTCTGTCTTGTTCAGGTTTTTTGTGCTGCCTTGTTCCGAAAAATGTGCGAATTTTATTCTGCCAATACGACGTTGGTGATTTTCAAAATTTGCTCATATTTTAAGATATTTTGACTGCATTTGGAGATTCAGCAGCCAAAAATTCTGATAATAGGTTTTTCTGAAATTTTCAGTTTTAGTTGATCCAATGTCTTTGCAAGCAATTTTTCGACGCCAAAGAATCTGCATGCTTTGTTTTCGAATAATTGAACAACGTGTTTGTTAAACAAAAATAAAAAAAAAAAAACACACAAATGGCCAGCATAATTTGTGAATGGACACACATCATTTCTTGAAAATAATCATGAAATAGTTGCAAATCAAAAATAATTGCAGATGGGCAAAATATTTCGCTTTTAATTTAGGAACTCCTCATTCCCTTTTAATTATTTTGCTCTTATAGAATAGTGGACTGCAGCATGGCCTATAGAACCCGTAACAATAACCCGCATACAACAATCCGATAGCCAAGGGTTAGACTATAGATTTCTACAAAAATATGACAAGATATTGAGAATCATTTGTCTGAGGGAATTTGTTAAAATTTGAGTGGCTGCAGCAATTCAAATTTTACTTGACGTGTTCCTTTGAACAAAAACAATTTAGATTAAGATTAAGGATGATTGCTAAAATGTCATTGACGATTTGCAAACAGCTTGAGAAATGTAGAAACTATTTGAATATTCCATGATTCAAAACAAGGTTATAGCCATACATTTGCATTTTTATACAATTTATTGCGCTTGAATAAATTGAGGCACGTGATATAATTGGAGGTTAACTTTTTTTTTACCTGCTTAACTGGATCCGGGCTTTACATACACTGGAAACACGAAGTTCAGGTTGGAACACTGTGCTTTAACATGGGCTTAGATAGGAGGTATTCTTTTAGGGACATTTTTGGAACACCCAGTGTGTTCCAGAAACACACTGGGTGTTCCAAATCTGAGACATTCCTGTCACAGATTTAGAACACATGAGCGACATGGAACACCTTTAGTGTTCCGTTGGAACACTTTAAGTGTTCCATTGGAACACACTGAGTGTTCCAAACACTTAGTGTGTTCCAATAACAGACCAAGTGTTCCGAAAAGAACATTTCCTATCTAAGCCCATGTTAAAATATAGCGTTCCAAACTGGACTTCGTGTTTAGTGTACCTGTTTGCTTACTTGAACTTTGCTATGTGCGCTTTATCTGCTGATCCAATTACAAGGATTAAATCGGGATAAAGAAACATTGAATAAAATATAGTGCATATTATTGACGAAAATTCTAGTGATTTTTTGTGTTTAAAACATAAAATATTATGAACACTCATAAAGCTAATTCCGACCCGTGTCGTACGTATTTAAGTGAAAAAGTGTCTGAAAAAACGAATATAGGGATGTTGTTAATGTTGGGAAGAAAAGTTGAAAAACGTTTGATATTTTTCCCGATGTCACATTGATAACGGCATGACTACATTGGGACACGCGCCATCAGGGTTGAGACTTCTGGTTTCCCAAGAAGTGAATTTCTGCGTTTAATAAAATTCTGCGTTTGTTTCTGCAATAAAGCTTGCTTTACTCATGTTTCAGAATTAAACAGGAGTAAAGCAAGCTGGGGTCTAATGAGAAAAATTATGCTAACAGCACCTCTCGGTGCGCCTCAGCCAAAATGGATTGGAATTGAAATGGCAGAGAAAGAGAATAACGTGAGAGTCCTGCTAAATTTAGTGAAATTGCCTATTTTGCCTTTAGTTGGGCCTGTTTTGGAGCACGCATCGACATCCTATAGGGACCCCATTTAATGCGCAAATCTGTGTCGTTGGAACGCATCTAGCGCCGTGCGGCTCGCTTTGTCGTTGGATGCTATTGAAGAAAAAGAGGCGTGTCCGCAATGATTTCCCAGCTTGGTTGGCCGACATTGGTGGCCAGGAGAAAATGAATCGGCTCTTTTGCCTGTTTCGAGTGCTTTGCGTGACTGGAGGTGTGGTGAACGGGTTTAAACCCCCCGAAATTAAACGGGGGGGAAAACCAAGAAATACAAACCCAAGAACCTTTTTTTCTTAAATAAATAACGAAAAGGGGGTCCAGAACCGGAAGGCCCTTCAAAGGGGCCCTCTTTTAGCCCGCTTAATTAACCAAATTACGGTGTTGCCGGTTGGTATTTTTATTTAAAATAAAAATTTTTCCCGTTTTGGTTTCCCTTTGGATTCTTTTTTTTTCCTTAAATTTTTCAAAATTTTCTTTTTCGCCCGTTTATTAAATTTAGATGGAGGTGAGGTTTAGGTTGGTTAGGTTTGATTTGGAGGTCGGTTGGGGTGAAATTTTAAGGTTAGGTGAGGTTTTGTAATTAGGTGAAATTATAACCTTTAACAACCAACTCCCTTTTCCTAAACCCTTTTTAACCTAAACCAAACCTACCTACTTTAACCTAACCAAACCTAACCTTAACCAAAGCAAATCCCGAAAGGGAAAAACAAGCCAAAGAAAAACCGGAAAATAAAACCAAGAGAAATTCAATAAAACAACCAAAAATTTGTTGACCAACCCCTGGTCTTTGCCAATATAAAAGAAAGGGTTCCTTTATTGTCCCCTTTACTCATTTGTAGGTTCTCGATTGTCCCCTTTTCCTTATTTGTTTAAGACCGATGAAAATTTGGTCCGTTTTTCTCGGAAAACAAGAAATTTATACAGAACCCAAGCAGACACGTGTTTTTCTGGTAGATAATCACGACATTAATTTGGTGTTTTTCCCGTGTCCGAGAGCACGTTTGGTTACCACGTGCAATATGGTGTTTTGTTCCGCGTCTTTTTAGTCGCTTAATTTACACCAGAATTACACGTGTTATGAAACACGTGAAAACGTGATGTAATTTACGTGACACAAACATGCGAAAGACACGGGAAGCTCTGCCGAAGCGCGAAATTATGTTTTTTCCCTCTTCCGCATCCTGCGTGGTACGTGTATCTTCTTCCTCCGCACACATGAAGAAAAGAAGTTTCAAAATCTTTCAAATGATATTTCGTTCACAAACGTTACAATTATAATCTCACGATAGGCAGAAAAACCTAGAGGTTTCGATGCCTCTCCGGACATAGGATTTGCACTTTGGAGTCTGCTGCGGGATGACACCCATTTTTTATAAGTTAGAGGATAGATTGGCCATTTTGTAACTTCAGTCGCAAATTATAAAACTTTTATTACGAATCAAATGCTGCGCCATTTTTCATAGAAGCCGACTTTTTTTATTCGTAAACAGAAGCGCATATTTTGTCAATGATTTCTTATGAACTCTAAACAAAAACACGTACTTAGGTATCTGCTTGGGAATGGACGCAAGAGTGCTCCTTGTATTTTTCTTTATTCCAGTTTGCGAAATAACAATTGCTCGTTGAAATCTGGCGAAATCTCGTTGAAAATAACAATTGCTCGACAATTCTGAGACAACTGCATAAAATCTAACCTTGTTGAATCAATTTGTAGATCGGATATCCCTTCTGGAATGCTTCTGTATTCCAATTGTATAAAATAGCAATAGGGTCGGCGCCGTCACGTTTCATTAGCTCTCGAATGACCTCTCTTTCCACCACATCGCCATTTAAAAGACAGTCGAAAAAGCTCTCAAGAGTTTGAAACTCAGCAACCTTTTTATCCTGTGATATGTCTTTCAGGACCGATGCTTGAAACAATTGCTTGTTGTCTACAATACGAGTACGTGAAGTTACGGGAAATTAGAACATCGGAGACCAAGGAGGTCTTTTTACCACATGTCGATAGGGATGGAAGGTCCATTGTTTTTTTTATGTGAGACACCATTGCCTGCCGGTCTGAAAGGACGACGAACACGTTAAAAGCAACAGAACGCTTCTAGTTCGAAATCTCGGCCACATAAACTGGTGATAATGAATAATTGGCGTCAGAAAAGGACTATCCATATAAACATTTCAAAGCAATCTAAATCTCAATTCGTTTGGACTGCTTCTTGCGTTTTATTGCATAGCCGCGGAATTAATACACTCACACACGTGTTTTTCCCACTAAACAGTCGCCTCCGAAACTTTCTTATTCTATCTTTTTGCTCTTATGACGGTAGAACGCAAAGCGCCCTGATTTCAACAGAACTTTCTGGAACTGCGTCAGATTTTGACCTCGGTATCAAAGATGATCTTTAGTTTCTGCAGCATAGTCGTTTGCTAAAATCTGAACGGTCGAATTTTTTTACATGTGTGAGCACATTAATTTCGGTACAGAAGGCGACATTCGAGATTTGGTCTCAATTAGATCCCGTTCTTTGTTGTTTTTTCATGCTTTCCAAGTATTTATACAAAATTATAGTTGGATATACCGGACGCGAATTTAAGAAATGAGTACGCGTTTGTGCTCATCCCCGTTTTGCGCGTGTCGAAAAAGTGAAATATAAAGCTAATCTAACCAAACCTAACCTGTCTAACTTACCTAACCTTCCCTAACCAAACCTAACCTGACATAACCTAACCTTTTTCCATTGTTTCTAGCGTTTTTCCCCGTTTTTGGAGGTCGGGACTTTATCACGGAGTTAGATGGAAAAGGGCCCAAACGCGTACTCATTTCTTAAATAAGCATACCGGACTGGCCGAAGCTCTTTGCTTCACACCCAGTTGTAAACATGGTTTGGCACTTCCAGATGAAGGAATGGAAGGGCAAACGAGACGTTATTCTGTAATGCACATTTGAACACAAATTCAAAAGAGGGACACAGAGGCAATCAGTGTGATATGATAAAAGTGTTACAGTATTTTGTTGTGCAATGGGAAAGCTGGTTCGTTGCAACCAGTTCTTTTACGCCTTATAATTTCTGTGGGCACCAAACTCATTTATGCCTTTCTTTTGTTTCACTCGCTGGAATGAATCATTTCGTTGTGAGACCCATGACTCGATTGTTCCGATCATCCAGCAGCGAAAATCTTTTCCCAACGCAATTTGTAATTTCATTTCATTTTTATTGACACCACATACCCTCTGCGTTGTGTTATTTTTTGACTGAAAGACGATCGCAATGAACGTCATTTGCTGTCAGAGGCGTCTCTTTGTAGCCCCATTGTATGGAGACGAGAAGCGTGAATAAAAAGTTAATTAAAAAGTCAATTAAAAAGAACCAACGTAGAACCGACAACGGTCTTGCTCTCACAACCCCCATTTGTAGCACAAATCGATATTTTAATTCTTTCTTCCCTCGCACTGTAAGAGACTGGAATTCCCTTTCCTGCGTGTCTCCCACCATTACAAAGGCTAAGGCATCCCTAGGCATCGCACCTTGCAGCTCTTGACCTGTCGTGTGACCCTTTTCCATTGTTTTTTCCTGTTGTTTTGTTTTATTTCATGACATGTAATTGTTTTTTACTGTTTGACTCAGATTTTTTCGTCGTTCTGCCACCATTTCCTTTGTGGGCAGTATTGAATAAATAATAAAAAAATAAATAAAATAAATAAAAGTGACTCCTCAATATCACACAATGAATGTACCTGAAGGAAACAACCCTTTCTTTGCCTTGTGAGTAGCCTGTTTTATCAATGGTCATATATCTTCAATAAATATTTGTTGTATGATGTATAATGTTTCTTATTTATAATTATTTTTTATTTATTGTTTTTTTCCTGAATGGTGGCACTTTTTTACATGTATGGGTGCATAAATTTTGCAGCAAAGTCGGAAAGTAGGTAAGTGATGTTTCGAGCATTTCTCACCTCACCGACTAATTGACAATAATTTCAATCAGTTAAAGGCACCTGCAGGCGTACTTGAATTAACAGCATCGAGCCGGAAATTGTCACCACAGAGACGCTAATGAGACGTTTGCGCACGACATACCGCTGTTCAAGGATAATGCACTGGGCCTGTAAACTTATGAGGCAGCCAGTCATTCGATGACAAAGATGAGTAAAAAATGACGTCAAAATGACACAGAGCCGATCAGAAATTTTTTATTCCACTATTTTGTCATCATCCCCGAACTTCTTTTGCAAACTGGTGAAAGAAGAAAGCCGCCGGTCAAAATACGAAACACATCAATTATTTAAACTTGAAACCTTGCTCCGATTGTGTCATATTCAGCTCAAATTTGGGTGCATGTTTTTTTAAATGTCTCGGGGGTTGTTATTTTGTGAAGAAAGGGCTGCCTTCACTTCTGTCACAAAGGTCACCTTGTAAAATTCCGTGATTTGTTACAGAAGAAAAAACTGTCACCTATCAAATCGCTATAGTATTCTGAAAACTAGTCAGGGCAGACATAAATTTGTCACCGAATTACAGAGAGGTCATGCCTGCCAAACCCTCAAAAGAATCCTTCACCCAAGAAAACACATTTTTGTTTGCGACCCTGATGCCGAGACTTTTGGCAGGACCTTCGTGACATAAATACTATTAAAAACCCGCGCAGGTCACCGGTAACCAGTCCAGTCGGAGGTTGTGAGAAATTTACCTCCAGGATGTCAGCCACAGCTATCGGACAACTAATGTCCGGTGCCATAACTGCCATTACAATGGTCGATGGAAAGTGAGTTATGAAGCACGTATATCTATGAATTCCGTTAAGAATATGCGCATGTACTCGAACAAGCACGGCGCAAAAAATATTCGGGTTTGAGGGTGATTTTGCCGATACTGATTTTGTTTTTTGACGATTTCGGATGAATTTTTTTCTCTTTGTTCATATGATAAAACTTTATGCGATTTTGTTCAAATGTGTTTCTGGAAGACGCAAGCGACTGCTTTACCGCCTGCGGGTCACCCTTTACTAGAAGCCGAAGGTGCGAGCGAACACATACTGACCCTGCGCAATTTTCAGCCCGGTATCTCAAGTTCCTTGCCGATTAGCCACTTAACTTCTCCAGAGGTTGCCAGCAGAATCTGGCCAAAGAATGGTCAGATTGCCATTTACCTGGACTCTGCTGATTTGCTTCAGTTTCAGATATTTTCCTGCTTGACAGCAGTTTTGCATGACCCGACCCTTTTTCTCCTGACAGTCAGCGGAGAGATAATTACAGAGGTTATTCCATTTTGCGAGGCAAATTCCTCCATTATAATGGAAAATTTCCATCCAACCCTGACTCAGCGTTCCCCACTCCTGCTATTCCCGTCGTTTGCAATATGAACATTGAAATTGGTCCTGACCAAGGTAAGTCGTCAGATATTATATAAGCTTGCTTGTTTTTCTCTTCGTTAAAACAATGGAGATTGGATGAGCAAAAATGACCGAACTGTGGCTTCTCAACAGAACATTTCTCTTGCAGTCTTGCTTCTTTCGTTGTGATGAACGCTCCCTCCGTTCTCCGATGTTTATTTTGATTATCGAACCAACGACCCGCAGACACTCCTGATGGTGGAAGTTAACTGAATTGCGGGTTGCCCAAAAACTCTTTTATTTATTTACGAGTTACAGCCTGAGGATCATCTCTGAAAAATAATTGTTTGCCCTGAAAACCGCGTTCTTTCAAAGGATAAAAACATCATTATACTCCGATAAATTTCGCCCACACATTCAGATGATTTTTCCGGAAAAACATGGCCATTGATGTTCTTTATTGCATAATGTTTGTTTCCGTGGTCACAATGTCATACTATGTATTTACGACAATGGAATGTGCGTCTGAATACGAATGGGGGCAATTCTTCGAAAAATGCAGAATTTCAATATAATAATCAGATTATGCATGGAACAGTCCTGTGATTCTGAGGAACAATCGAGCCTTACCTGTAATTTTGGCGGTGATTCCCCAAAGCATATTTGTTAGGCTGATTCGATAATACATGCTTCCCACATAACGATCCTTAAACAATGGCGATGCGAATTCTAAGGGAATCGAACTCTTTCCGAAAGTGTCCTTGATATCGATCGTAACTTCTTCGCCTTTTCCAATCGATTTCAGAATCGCCGCTGTGTCGGTTTTGGTCTCAAGAAAATCCAGAAGCTTGACGAGAACCAGCAAATCTTGCATCCCATCAAGTTTGCCTACCGGATAGCACAATTACAGAAATATCGCTCTTTTTGTGCGCAACAATCAGGCCATGGCAGAAACATTGAACACGGGAAGAATTTTGAAACGAACAATTCCCTGAAGCGAGCGAAGACAGAGCGTACAGTGGGTATTTTTAACATCCTTATTGAATCGTATGCTATATACCTAAGTAAAAAGAAGGTCATTTGCAATGCGTTGAACCTATCGTTTCACAAGGTTTCGATTGTGAAACAATAGATTAAACGCACATTGTAGGAATTTTTATCATTCGACAATCTTAGAGGGTGGGACTGTTTAAACTTTGGATGTTTTAGCTAACCAAAGGTTCCATCGTAAACAACAACTGAAAAGAATGGGATTTTGATATAAGTAGATTTCTCGCAGATTGTTGAATAAGATTGGAGATTAAGATATCGGTATACGCAATGAAAAGAATCGTGTGGAATTTCTTTTTAACGTCCCTAAGTATATCTTAACAAGAAAATTGGGACACTTCCAAACAGGCAGCAAACTCCAAATGAGTTTGAAGTGATGGAATTGTTGGTAATGGTCTGGTTTTCGCATCATAGTTGAGTCATCAAATTTTGTCTTCAGACTGCGGATATCAAATGCGCATTCTTATTAAAGCAGGCAACGACCGATCTATATGGACATGGCTTGCTATCTTTGCGAATGAATTGCACCGAACTTGTGCGATTTGCATGCCACATTCAAGCCAAATTAATCCTCCAATATAAGTTTGGAAATTCCTGGTTCGGTTGTCTTGAATATTCCTTCCCATACGAATTGAGTTGAAAAACTGTCAAAGAAAATACCTGATACGAACATATTGCAGGCACAGAGGCAAACATTTTCTTCAACTTCTTCAACATTCAACGAGAGAACATGTCTGGCATGTTCATTGCGAATGGAGGTCACTGGCAATTTGCAAGGATTAGTTTCAAATTGTCCGCAGACAAGCTGAATCCTAACTTTTTGGCGGTGGCACTTTTCAATTTAGATTTCTTTAAAACGTGGTTTTATGGATTATATATCTTTTCAGAAAGAAAGTAAAATCGATCTTACATTTGCAATTTGGATCCGAAAGTGACTTTTTGATATTCAGTGCAAGCCGGACTATTTCTTGATTCTCTTTTTCTCTGCTTCGTCAGTTGAAACCCAGTCTGTAACGATTTCATTGATGTACTTCGATGCCACGCCAACTGGTAGACGCAAAAGACGTGAAAGAATTGCTATAAAAAACGGACCACCTGCTGTCTCCTTTCCTTGAATATCGTACAAGTCATTAACATAACCCCTCAAGACATCTTTGTCTTCATCAAATTCATTCAGAAATTCTGAAATTTAAACAGAGCAATTTTAATCTGATAAGTTTTATATTTGTATAATAGTTGCTTTAAT
>JASGXE010010195.1:0-15629 GCA_030068105.1 Sinentomon sp. SZTP_YWyxl
ATAAGAAATTTGACAGATATTTGAAACAGGCCTGATAAAAATCAACTCGGTGAAAAACACAATGCAATATTGAGCCCATGCATTGAGAAATGACTGTGCCCCGAGTCATGCCAAATGTTCCTTCAAAAAGTCTATTCTTTTAGGAAGAACATTTTATTGGGAATACGTTTTCCCCAGTTCCGCCTCAACCTTTCCAGCAATGAAAGTTGAAATCCAACAAGGTTTCGCTGCAAAAAGGTGCACCAAACCCACTTCTGGGACGTTTCTTGTAGGTTTTTTCCGCACAAAATGGAGCAACGAAAGCTGATTTGCAATAATTTGGTATGCTTCTGCGCTAATAATTTTTTGTTTGAGGTGCTGCGTGATTTCAACTTATTTTCAATTTCCTTTCTCTCTCTTTCTGTTATTGAATTTTCAGTGCCTTCAGTACAAGACAGAAGTCCTCCAGGATATGAAAAAGATTGAGAAGTTCATAAATAAACTCATGCAGAATATGACCTCGAAAGAATAGCCGCATGAGGATGAGGCAGTTACAATTTTCCTTTCTTCTACCACAATGGTGAATGCATTCTGTACATAATGTTAAGCGAAAATTGTTTTTGTTATTTTTATAAGAAGTGGAATATGATTTGTTTATTGGAAGTTATTTCTCAGGTTATTTGTTTTTAAACATTTTTGCAAATAAAATGATTTGGAAACTAGACTCTACTGGAAACTAGAACTAGGAGTTCCATTTTCACTGACTGACTTACGTGGTCATGATTAGGTGTATGCCCAGAGGTGTATGTATGCCCAAGTAAAATTGAGTTTGTTCATTTTCGTATGTTCATTTTAAAAATGGTCCGCACCCTTTTTACAGACAGGGATCTGAAAATTTGTGCAAAAATCGGTAATCGGAGATTTTGAGCTGGGGGCTCGATTCACGAAACTCTTGGTTTTCACCTCTCAATCGTTTGCGCTTGATTTTACAACAGGGTAGAATATCAGATAGTGATGAAAATTTCCAGTTGTTCCGTGACCCTTTTGATGCTTTTGTGCACAAATGTCTGGTGCTGGGGCCTTGGATACAGCTTAAATTCGTCTGGATATCAAAACATTGAAGAGCATTGCATTCGTGAAATCGCCGAAATTAATTTCAGAGGAAAATTTACAGAAAATTTGGGTTGTGCTCGTTTCATGGGGGGGGGGACATTGCACCATGGTCTTTTCATGGTACGAGTGTCTGCCTTCACGGTTTAATGTGGGGAATCAACGCGCGATGTCCCCCTCAATTAAAGACTGGAAATCTACATGGTGTAGCAAGTGTATCTTTGTTAAGGGGGACATCGTGCGATGCTTCCCTCTGAGTCAGAGAGACTACGCACACGCTCGACAAAACGCCAGCAGAGATGGTGGCTCTCTCCAAGCTGCGATCTGGGTTGAATCACATGCTCGCGCAATTGCCAGCAGGGAGGTTAGGGTAGGTTAGATTAGGTTGGGTTGGGTTAGGTTAGGTATAAGGTTACATAAGGTCAGATTAGGCTAAGATAGGGTTAGGCAGGTTTGGGAATTTGCATTTGAGACAACTTACAGTGGAGCGAGCATGTAGTTCGGTCCATCCACGATCACCAGCGAAGAGACTAGCGAGCATGTAGTTCGGTTCATCCAAGATCACCAGCGAATAGACTCAGCCTCGCTTAACCTATCTTAGCCTAACCTAACCTAATGTAACCTTACCATGACCTAACCTAACCTCCCTATACTTGCAATTGAGCAAGCATGTGATTCATTTGCTGCACCATGTAGATTTCCAGTCGTTAATTGAGGGGGACATCGCGCGATGATTCCCCACATTAAACCGTGATGGCGGACACACGACCATGAAAAGACTATGGTGCGATGTCCCCCCCCCATGAAACGAGCATAACCCAAAAAATTCTAAAATGATATGAAAAATATGTGAAAAAGAAAATAATTCAATTCAAGGGATTAGTTTCTTGTTGTTTTATCCTTGTGGTTTCGCAGCATTAATTTGCATAATGCATTTTCTTGGACCCAAATTTTGAATTGATTCCAATCCACTGTGATTGAATTCAAACTAAGGGGCTTCGACCCATGTGCCCTTAGGCCATGAACCCCTTCTGGGCTGCACCCCAAGGAGCAGCCTTCGTCCTCTGCAGTGGCCACTGCGCAGCCCTAATTGTCCACTTCTGTAGTTTTTTGCTAACTGAAGATTCATCGTTGGGAAATACACACAAACATTTCATTTTACACCAGACATACAGGGTTTCCTAAAAGTCACTTGACAACCCCTGTTATTTGCTGGTTTTCAATCTTCCCTTGTGGAGCTATTTCTACAGATTTCAGGTTCAGATTGGGCAGGCTGCCTGCTGCAGGTGTTATCCATTCAAATTGGAACAAACTCCACTCCAAGCTGACAGAGTTGCTTCAAAACTGCAATGCACTTTTCTGGGGGTTGTCAAGTGACTTTTGGGAAACACTATACATTTCATTTTACACCAGAGATATACATTTCATTTTACACCAAATTCACTCGGCTTCCCCTTGCCAGTCTTATCTTCACAACATGAATGTGTTGTTGCCGCTTGGCTCTTCTTCACAAGACAACTTAAGGGGGGGGGGGGGAACCTAGTTTCGGCAAACTTTTTTCTTTTTTGACCGATTTTGTTCAAATTTTGCACACTCTTTGGAACCAATCTAGACAACTTCTGTGCAAAATTTGAACACTGTAGCTCTTCTGGTTTGGCCACAGCAGCCATTTTAGGGTAAAAAATAAGGCGATGTTCCGTCCCGTGCACAGCGATAACCCCACGTGTAAGAATGCCCAAATTCGAGTTATAGGGGTAAAAAACCAAGCCAAAACTTTTGACAATGCCCGATTTCTTGTTTTTGGCCCCAGAATTGTGTGGCAGGTGATTTTCTGTCACTCCGCTAAAAAAGCGGTAATTTTTTAGCATTTTTTTCCTTTGACTTGTAAATAACTCTCAATGTAGGCAAAAATTGTCAAATTTGGACTTGTCAATCTTTTTAGAATAGTTTTTTACATAAGTACACCAAATTTGAACATGATCACATAAAAAATGGCTGAGATACACGGGGCGGAACACAAAAAATGCTTAAAAAACAAAAAGTTGAGAAAAATAGCGTCGAAGATCGAGAACATTTTCGTTTCAATGCTGATTTTACCGCGAGTGGCAAAAACATGCCTCCGGTCTTTCGTATGCCATTTTTTTCTATTGAAGATATTATTTGCATTTGGTTTTCACCATCAGAAACTAGAAATTTCAGCGCATCTGGTCCACACATTAAAAAAATTGGACAATTTTTCATTTTTCACGAAAAAATCTAGGATCCCCCCCCTTAACATTTTTTTTGAAGTGTATTGAAAAAGTGTGTGCATGTCCTCACTCTTTGCCACATTTTAAAAACAAGTCAAGACAGGCAGAGAACATGAAGTTGGGCCAATGAACAAAAACTTGTAACGGAACTGTGAGGCTCAAGAGGGTAGTGCAGAAATGCACTTGCAAGTGGAATCTGAGGGAATTTCAAGAGTAGTGGAAGAAGGAAGGCATTCGGTGAAAGAAATGGTGAAAACCATGTTTATTCTTTTTATGCAGAAGGCACAATGGAGAGAGATGCCTGGTTTGCCATTGGCCTGAGAAGAGCATATGATTCCCACCGCTGGCCATCACGCGAGGATTGTGCAGATGAAATTTGAGGGATGACTGCTGCATGTGAACAGAATGACACGTGCAAAATCAATGATTTCTTCTTCCAGGCCAGAGAAAAAGCGTTGGCTGGGCAGATATGTGAGAATGGGGCAGCTGGTCTCTCTTTCTGCTGCTTGCTCAACAGGTGTTGTGTACAGTGTTTTCCTTTTAAATTGACCTATACACCGAGCGTCATGCCTGTGATTTATAAAATCCAGAAGTGTGTGCACTCCTACGACATTTTGTTGTGCTTGGTCATGGTGGTGTTTCTTTGGGTCCCATTTTCCCTCATCTGCGATTTTGCATGCCAAATGTGTAAAATGAACCAGTCAGCTGGTGGTAAAGAGACTCCATCCTTGGTGCTGGAATACCTGGTTGAGTACTCCACCAGGGTCGTCTCTCCAAACTGGAGCATTTTGTGCTATAACAGCACAAGCGACACCGTGCAGGAGTAAAGTTCCTATCACAGACGAACAGGTCGGAGCATGCGTAACTTTGCATAGGCAACGATTTTGGTCTTGCCCAATCTAGCACTTTGCTGGTGCAAGCAGCTGATCGCTTTGCTCCCGCAGAACTCTGCTCTCTCTTGCTGATTAAATCGACAAAAAGGTTCTGCTATGATGTCGGGGTACTCAACCATCTGTTCCAGAGCTAAGAGTCCATCTATAAAGTAGCCATTTCCTGTTCGCTCAGTTTGTTCACCAGCTGGTGCCCGGAGTTTCTGGCACACCAAAGAACTCAAGATGCATGGAGAATCGGCCAAGAAGCCATGAACAAATGTAACAAAATGTAGAAAGGAGTTTAACTACCAGGTTTTATGGGAAAGCATTGTCTGCAGAATATTGCAAAAAAGCTGCCACACATTCAGGTGGAATGGAGATGATGATAACTATTTGCAAAATAACTCACACACATTGGGCCGCTTCGTTAAACACGAGTTGTTTTAATCCTCGGCTTTTTCCCATTTAACGTGGAAAAAAGCTGCGGGCAAAGATTACTCGCGTTTAACGAAGCGGCCTATTGGTTTAGATGGGATAGTCAGCGAAGCAAGAAACGCTATGCGGTCAAACAGTTAAGTTTGTCCCATCTAAGCCAATGTGTGTTATTTTGCAATTGAGTGTCATCATCTCCCATTCCCCCTGTATGTGTGACAGTTTTTTGCTACGTCCTGTACAGGGGGGAGAATATTCCATGCACCCACACACGGAATCAAATGGGCAGCAGCACGCGCAATCAAAATCAGACAAGAATGCAACTTTGCAGAAACCAAACCCTCAACAGAATGAAAGTTTCTCACTTCAAAAACCTTTGTTGGTGGCACTTTCATTTCTAATTGTCTTGCGGAGACAACAGTCAAATGGAAAAACCGTGCATTTGGATACATTATTATTTTCCTTCTGCGCTGACAAACAACACTTCTGAGCATAGATTAAGAATATATGGTTAATGCACTGGGACCCGAAAACTCACAAATTCCGCAAGAGGCGCGGCGATCGCATGATACACAAAGTCGGAAGTTTCCGACAACAGAATCAAATGGAGTTTCAAATATCTTCGCTGGAAAATGGCGATATCTCTGCAGCAAATGGAATAAAACTTTGCGATCTCATGGAAAAAAAATGATACGCTGAACATCGTCCTGCCTTCAGAATTGATAATTTCGCCAAGGTTTGCCTTCCACTCTCAGGTGGAAGTCAGTTCCTACCAACTTTTGCCAGAACCTCGAACTTGGGGGGGGGGTGACGTTTTCGAGGTGGTCTTCTCTGAGCGAAGGATCTGGGCGCATCCCAGACGTGACTACCTATAGAGGTCGGAGCCCCCAGTAATTGGGGTCTGGGGGTAGCGCCCCAGCGGGGTTCCAAGGGGCGGAGTAAATGCCGGGGATCTGGGGGTCGGAGACCCCAGAAGCTGACGAAATTTCAGGGTTCATTTTGGGGGCGAAATTGGTGTCGCAGAGGTTTTGTTGGAGGGTGTACGAAACTTCATGCAAAGTGTAGACCCCCTGGGGGTCGCCCACAAGGGGGTCTCCCCCGAGGGGGTCTGGAAAACTTTTCGTTGAAGAAAACCTTGTCAGAAAATGTGAAACGACAGCGGGTTTTGGACAAAAAAATCATGGGCCTCTCAACGTCATGGACAACCCGCATCATTGTGCCAGATTTCTTGCTTTCCACAGCAAACAACTGGAACCGATGGGGACAGAAACGTGTGTGTTCGGAGGTTCAGTTTTCAATTTTTTTCTTCATTCCAAAACCAATCAAACAAAGTTGCAATTCGTTTGCTCCGGAAATTCTGTGCACAAAGGTCTGAGAACAAGCGAATCGGCGTGGGCATCCCTGCATGCCTCGTTTCTGCGAGGCAATCCACATCATCGTTAAATGTGAACGCAAAAAACAGAACGAAGTGGGGACTCCATGGGCAGTGGCTATCGCACTGGATTAGGATGCAAGAGGTTCTGGGTTCAAGACCAGATCGGGGTCAATTTTTTTTTCAATTTTCGGCCAACAACACCAAAGGGCAACAACAATGGGTGTCTTTTCGCCAACACTGCATGCATGCAGGCTGTGAATTTTCAGGCCATGGTGGGGCACCGATTTGGCTCCATCACAGGGACATCATTTCAGGTTTCTGCAGGGAGCATGGCCTCAGTGAAGAATCTGGGCGCAGCCCAGACTGGGTTACAGAGCCCTTGGTGTGGGTCTGAGTGCAGAGCCCCTCAAAGTTGTAGAAATTGGGAAAATTTAGGGTTCGTTTTGGGTTGTATTCCAGAAACGAAATGTCACACCTGGGAGAGCCAATCGCACATGCCAGGTTGGAACGAGAATTTTTAAACGTGCGGCCGAATGTTTTTTTTCCTCGAGCCGGAAAACGGACCCACTTTCAGCACGGGTCCCTTGCCCATGGTCCAGTTGGCCCAATGGACGAAACGCCTCAGAGGGATAAACGCCCATGAACTGGACTGTGAATAAAAGTGATACGATCATTTGGTGGCATGTGTGACAACGGCCCCTTCTCGATTAAAAAAAAATCCGCCCTGTAGCAGTCCATCAGTCGCGGGCCCGTTTTGCAGGTCCCGTGTTCGCTCTCTGGCGAAGAAAAGGTGTCCTCTTTGGAGGAACCCGCAACATTAGCACCAAAATAGACACCAAATTTTTTTGTTTTCAGCTCTGAGGTTTCCCTCCTTCCCGCAAACCCTCTGCCAATGGGAGCTCAATCCTGTGCAACTCATTCGTTTCGCCAATCCATGACGCCGTACCGAAAGCTTGTGGTGAAGGTTTGCGCCTATGGAATGCCACAGCAACCGCCTGTGGTCAATGAAGCAACCTGCAAAAACAATGGACAACATGTCCCTCATGGAAAGGACAGGGTCTGGGAAGGAATCGGACTGATTTCTTGAGCGGTTTGCTTGCCACTTCAGAAAACTCCGTCTTCATTCCAAAGTTTGCAATTCTTTCAAGACCGAGCTCATTCCTTTTGCCATTTTCTCATTTCGGGAAAAACTGTCTCCGTCAGGCACATTGTGAATATCCTGGCAAAAAAAACAACCAGAAAAATTAAAAAGCAGCGCATGAAACAGGCCGAAACAAAAACAAACTCTGAACGAGTTTCAAATCACACTGAGCTGATCTCATTTGAAAGGCGGCGAAGTTGTGTATCATGCGATCGACCTGCCACCTAGCGGAAGTTTTTAAATTCCGCAAACTCATTCAACAGAGGGAGCCACCAGTGCATTAACCATATATTCTTAATCTATGCTTCTGAGGCTTTCATTTGACAAATGTCTGGTAAAAGAAAAAACCTCAGGACAACTGCGACGAAATGGCCGGCCGCCAGAGTCATTTCAGGCAAATATCCGAAACGACAGCATTTGCTGGACACCCCGGAATGTTCTTCGACAGCTGTTGGAATTATGTTCCGATGTGATCGTAAGATCCTGGTTCGAGCCCAGATCATGGCAAGATTTTTTTTCGATTTGTGAAAAAGAAATTGTTTTCTTCAGCCGATGTTGTTGGATTATGTGTCCTCGCATCACGTTTGTTTTATTTTTCATCAATTGTTTAAAAATTCACAGGAACGGAGCATTTGCTGCTTTTTTCCTCGAAAAATTGAATTTCTTTGCTTGAAAAATCAGTGCAATGACAATCGCAAATTCTTTTCCTCCAGACTTTGCTGTGACCGAGAGTACTCAAACATTGGGGGGGGGCTAGTGGAAAAACCCGTGATTAGATAACAAGAGAACTCAGGAAAAGAGAACTCAAAGAGCAAAGTTGGCCATGGGAGTTCTCATTGGCATGCTTGTTCGTCCGCTTTTCCACAAGGCAGTGGTTTGCTAACAAATCAAGGCTGTGTTCCCCATTGCAACTCACCCTCAGGTTCATCTCAATAGAGCCAATTCAATGGATAGATTTGTATTGAGAAAATTTCATTTCTATGCACAACGCTTATTCCTTTTCCATTGTTGCATTGAAAGGTATGTGCATCTTCTGTTGAATTGGCTGCAATTGAGTTGAACCTGAGGATGAGCTGCAATGGGGAATACGTCCAAGTGATTTCAGTGAATGACCCAAAGACCAAAGCCTCAAAAGTGTGGATGGTGAGAGGAAGCTGCAAGAGCTTTCAGTTAGAAACCTGTGAATTCATTTCACTCTTTTCAGCCAAGAATTTTACAAGTTCTTGACAGTGTAACATCACACTTAAATTTTTAAAGATTTCCACACAATGAATCAGGACTGTGGACAAGAAAAACTCAGAATTCTGTAATTTTGAAAATTTGTCAGGGAAAGTGGTCACTGTGTGCCTGCAGACACCATGCACATAAATCTATTGACGAAATGGGCTAGGATCCCCCATTTGGCGATTTTGGAGAAAGCGTCTCCCACAAAAGTGAGTGTACCCAAAATGGGTCATTTGCAAAGTGTGCCAGTGAGGGTTGACAGTGTCGCACACGGATCTGTTTTTTTTTTCTACAGCACATACGTTTCTCAATAAGTGCAAGCTGAAGAGAAAAATAGTTGTGTTGTCGTCCACCTAGAATCACCCCGTGCCTCTGGAGAGCTCTAAGAGGCCAAACAATACAGGGTGTCCCGTAAAAGCTCCAGGAAAACCATACCCGGCTGTTCCTGATGGCAAAACAAATCGAAATTAATCAGTGCGAAAAATGGCTCTGGGCCCCCACCATGCAATGCCCCCCCAAAATGGATCCTTTTGTAGTACTAACGAGGGAGGTAAGATATCACCGTAGTACCGTAAAATTTTCAGGACAAGTTCTACTGAGCAAGCGAAACATAAAATGTTCTGTGACCATATACCCTCCGACCCTCTACTTCCACACAGTGCTCCCCTGAAAAACCCAAAAAGGCCCAAATTGTGGTGGGCCTTTTACGGTTTTTTAACTGAGATGTGAAGAGAGTGGGTTACCGTAGAAATACAATTTTTTGGAAACAAATTCTACAGAATAACTTGGACAAAACATGTTCAACGAAAAAATGTGTTCTGACCCCCCATTTCCATGCACATGCAATGGCCTCCCAAAAACCGGTGAAAAACGTCTCCTTTTTTTTTTCGGAGGTTCCGACGGTTGCCATGGCAACCCATCAGGTTACTGATGAAAAAGTGGCAATTTTCATGTTGGGGAGGCTATTGCGTGGAAATGAGGGGTGGGAGCACATTTTTTCACTGAACATTTTTTGTTCAGGTTACGCTTTTGAATCTATCTTTGAAAAAATGTATTTCTACGCTAGCCCACTCTCTTCGTATCTCAGTTAAACAAAGACCAATACAATTTGGACTTTTTTGGATTTTGGGGGGGGGGGGCACAGCGTGGAAGTGGTGGGGGGTGGGAGCGTATTTTGTCACTGAACAGTTCATGTTTCACTTTCTCCATAGAACCTATCCTGAAAATTGACGGTTCTAGAGGAAACCTTACCCCCCATTCGTACCCAAAAGGGTCCATTTTGGGGTATTTTGGTAGGGCATACTTGGTAATGGGGGGTCGGATCATTTTTTATACTGATTAAGTTCGATTTGTATGGTGCTGGGGGATCTATTCTGAAATTTCGGTGGGTTGATTTACGGGGCACCCTGTGCAATGGCACTGGCGAATGAGCACCACAGGTAGGAAGGCAGAAATGCAGCAGGGATATTAAACCAGGAAGCACTTTTATCATTCGTATGCGTTTTTGAGATGTTTTTCTTGCACTATGGCCGAATCCAGTGCACATTGGTACGTTCATCCAATGCGGTGCTAGAATGAAGTTTAACTGCATTGTTTGTATTCAACCATGATGTACGTTTAAAAAGAAGGCAAGTTTTGATCTCGCGGCCCGTAAAAGCGATCACTCAACTTTGACCCCTTTTCAGTCTCAATTCAATTCAAAACAAAAAAGGCAGTTTTTGAAATCAACAAGATGTCATCTGGTTTATTTTACAACAGAAAATGAATTGTTATTGATAAATTGAAAGGAATGAGAGTCGAATGAATGCAGACAGGTACAAATTTCTTCACATAAATTATTAAAAAAATATATTTTTCAATTATTCATGGAGACAAAGTTTAGTCAGAGATCTCAAAGACCTTCACTTTGAAAAGTGCAAAATACCAGAAAAAATGAAATGTTCAGTTTATCGAAAGACAGAATTAACAGTCTGTTTTTTTATTTGCATTGTCTTGATGAACACAGTTTACCAGATGGTAACATTGTTGACATGATGTCAACATGTCAACCGGACCAAATACCAGCAACTTTTGACTTCATCAGCTCGACTGCTCCACCTCATACGAGACATCACCTTTGAATTTGGTTTCCAATTAATTAGTCCACCTGTCGTAAACAACAAGCCAAGCCACGATTCGTCACTTCAATTGGCAACATTGTTTTTTACGACATAACTCGTTTTTTACAATCTGAAACTCGCTCGGTCGCAGGTTAAGTGATACAAAAAGCAATAATGTACAGAGTTTCCCAAAAGTCACTTCATAGTCCCAGAAAAGTTCATTGCAGTTTTGAAGCAACCATGGAAGCTTGGAGTGGAGTTTGTTCCAATTCGAATGGATAACACCTGCAGTAGGCAGCCTGCCTAATCTGAACCTGAAATCTGCAGAAATAGCCCCACGTAAGAAGATTGAAAACCAGCAAATAGCAGGGGTTGTCAAGTGACTTTTGGGAAACACTGTCGAGTGCAGGTGAGAGTTCAGACGAACCGTTAAGCTTTTGTGTCTCTTAATATTTTGTACTTTTTGGGAGGAGAGCCAATTTTTCGAGCCAACTTTCCGGAGGAGGGCCAATTCAATAATGGAATCAATGCATACCACATAATCAAATATTTTCGATGCCTCACTGAAATGGGCTGTAGCATTTACGCATGCAAGAAGGGTCTGGCATTTCTGGCAAAGCCAGATTTTTTCCGCTTACGTGATTGCAAGAGCAAAATGTACCACTTTATGGAAACAAATCCACCGAACTAAACTTGTTATGAAACTCAACAAGACGTTCTGAGTAATAAAGTTATTCTAATGATATGCGAAGGCAATTGAACCTTTTTTTGTTCAGCAAAACTAAGAAGAAAAAAATGGTGCTTAATCAGAGAAAGATTTTGAAGCACTAACCATGGGGATTCCAAGTACGGATTAATTTGCACCAAGGGGCAAATTTTTGCCCCGTTGCTTTTGAGAATAGTGAGATGGATGCAAAACCAAGACTCAGGCCGGAGAGATCTCTGTTGCTTGTTTCAAAACCACCGGAGATAGTTGAGGAGATAATCGATCCCTTCCCCCCGAAAACGTGGATATCCGCAACTTTCACCGGTGGTTTTAAAAAAAGCATCGGAGATCTCTCCGGCCTCAGCATTTCTTTTTCGGGATTTTTGAATTTTTGTTTAATTTTGAAAAAAAATATGTTTTTTCTAATTTGTTTGGAAGTAAGTGTTGTCTAATTTCGCGTAAAACTTTTTTGTTTCGGAATTTTTGTTTAATTTTGTGTAACTTCGCGAAAAATGGTTTTGATTTTCTGATTTTATTGTGAAATTTTGTTAAATTTTGTGTGATTTTGCATAAAATGGTTTTGATTTTATGATTTGCTTTGAAGTTTTGTTCATGTTTGTAAAATTAGGTGTAATTTTCAGATTTTATTGTGAATTTTTGTTTAATTTTGTGTAACTTCACGTGAAATGGTTTTGATTTTCTATATTTTATTTTGAATATTTCTTTAATTTTGTTCAACGGGTGTAAATCATGTGATTTTCTGATTGTTTCGACTTTTTTGGTTAATTTGTGCACCTTGGTATAAAATTGTTGTGATTCTCTGATATGCTTTGAAGTTTTGTTTAACATTTGGCATAATTAGTGTTTTCATGATCTGAAGTCGGAATTGTCAGTGAAAACCAAAAATCGCCCGGTCATTTTACGCTAGGTATACATACGGTTTGACTTACATATTTTGTCAGAATCTGACAGTCAAATACTGTTAGGTGAGGATTTCTGGGTCACCTCTAAATTTAAAAAAAAGCCTTCATAGCGATACAACTCTTTGTGGAATTTTCCAGTTTTTCACATAAAGATAGGCTCATTGCAAGTATGGCGCCAACAAGCAACAATGTTTCAGGCATGCATATTTATTGGGATCAAGGGGATCACCCGATTCTGCGATTGTCTTAGGATGTCTGAAGAGGCATAGCGGGCAAAAGCAGCATCGCGTGATACCCGAATCATTTGACTTAATTTTTCCTGACCTTAGGAAATTTCCAACTATGCAGAAGTTTTTCGAATTTGGTCAACAAGCCTTGGGTTGCATCAGCCAGGCTTGGGGTTATCAGGTGATTAGAGAGAATCCAGGGTATAAAAGCACATGGGGGGCATTCAGTCAATGTGATACCGTTTCAGAAACTTGAGAAGTTTTCCAGCATTCTAGCAAGAGAATCGAGTTCCAGTCGTTTTCATATCAACCTTTCGTCTCTATACTCCGGTGAGATGTCATCCTTTTCTTGTAAATTTTAAGTTCTTGATGATGATTGAAAATTAAATTAGTCAGAATTAGTCAGACTCCTGTCTTTTCCTTCTGGTAGATGTCCTCCCAGGTGAAGGCTCATCTAAGCCACATTCCAAACATGAGTTCAGATCGTGGATTCACTGGTTAAGGGTAATCAACACACCAGGTAAAACTGGGGTTAGAGTTTAGTTGTTCTCCAGGAGATTTCAGAAAAGAAAACAGTTCAGTCAGTTCGCAAAAGTTACTTATTTTAATTGTGAGAAAAAGTCCAAGTGCAAAACCAAGTCTGGAGAAAGCTGCCCGCTGACTTAAATCCTGATAGTGCAATAGCTATCGAATATCGTCCACGTGGTGCTCGAGCAATACCGAATATAATTTCAGAAGAGGTGCAATCAAGTGTCGAAGTTAGTGAAATAGTAGAGAATACTTTAGTAATTCCCGAAGGGGAAGTTAGTTTTATTACTCCAGAAGATTCACTGAAAGTAATTAAGGTGGTTGAAAAAGAAAGTATTCCTGAAATGGCTACTAATACTGAAATGGCTACTCCTACTACAAATCTATGGCAAACAAATGCCATGAATTTGTCACCTGGCACTTTTGACGCATCTACGACTGTAGATCCAGACACCTACCTTGAGAGATTTAATAGGGTAACAAATATTTTGGGCATGACAAATGAAATGAAAGTTCAAGTATTTCCTCTCTATTTGACTGGAACTGCGAATCAATGGATCAAAGTTTATTTGAAACAAGCAAGTCAAGAAGTGACCTGGGATACTCTTTCAAGAGATTTTCTTAAAGCCTTCAAAATGTCAGATCGCAAGTTTCTAGCTGAAAAGGCCCTCACTTCTCGCAAACAGAGTCCAACTGAAAATGGCGAAGCCATTTTCATTCGCCATTTTCAGTTGGACTCTGTAGTAGGTAGCTCCCGATAGCTCTCATAGGTTGTCCACAAGGAGCTATTGAGCCGACTCATGAGCAGAGACCAAGCGGCAGTTACGTGGGCCACTCCAGCTTTCGTGCAAACAGGTCCTGGATTTGGAGAAATATGGGAGGTTCTTAGATTTTATGATCTTATTCCTTTGAAGTACTCTTCTTGAACAACACATCATTGCAACCTCATAATCCAACTTTTGACAGCCTGGAAGTACTCAACAGGGGGTATCTTTTAGAGTTCTGAATTAATAGCTTTTACCAGGTCTTGAATGACGCTAAATGGATTCCCAGCAATTGCAGCATTCAATTTTGGAATATCCAGAAGGCACATGGAACCAAGTATGGACTGTAGGATAGAATGCCCAGTTCAGTTATTTTGGTCTGCGCCAGGAATTCTCTCACTTGAGCAGTTTTGTGAGAAGTGAGATTGTCATGGAGGAGAAATGCGCCTCTGGTGCCAACGATTGGCTTACGGGTTTTGATCTCTCTCACCAGTTTGGACAGAGTTGTGCAGGTGTGATATTGCCTGTAAATTCGGTAACCTTCGTCGAGTTTGCCAACAATTTGGTAGCTTGCTGAGCTGACAAATGCTCCCACGGCAGCAAATGTTTGCTCGTTCACAATCTCTAAACTGAGCCATTGAACAAGGGTCATCTTTCAGGTCACAGCGACTTTCCAAAAATTGACAGATCCATCTGGCTACACTGTCATATGAAAAACAACTATCGACATGAACTTGCATCAAATCGGTATGGATCTTCTTTGCATCCTCTTCAAGTTTGAAACATGCAAAGATGTAAAAATGCCAATGTTCGTCAGTAAAAATCCATGGTTTTTAGGCACAAGCCAATTAGGTGTCACTAAATAAGAGCAAAAAGACATCACCCAGTACAGTGAAACAGAATAAGACCTGACAGCGAGAATGCTGACATTCCAAGCTTTAAAATGATACCTAATTTTTACTGCAAATTAACGAAATTGGTGCAGCCAACAGGGTGTTTGCACGAAAGCTGGAGTGGCCTACGTACCTACAACATCCCAGCGCCTAGCAATTCAAACTCAGATAAGTCACTTTTCTCAAATTTAACCAATAATGACGAAGGAAATTCAAGCATTCGGGATAAGCGTGCATTAAGTTTCATAGGAGACTTCCTGAATTGGTGTTGCGATGTACTAAATCGTGGGACACTTCAGGATTTGCAAATTTCAGAGGCGGACATGAATAATTACCTAAAGAAATTACAGGGTTCATTAGTGGCAGAACATTCAAATTTGATTCAGATAACGGATGCATTGCATACCTATGAAGGACAGGTGAATGCACAATTTAAGAATTTGACCATAAAAATTAAGAATATTTTCAAGGATTTGGAAAGAATAGAGGGTGACATGGCAGACAGTATGAAGAGAAATTTCGCGACAATTCTGGAATTTATGGATACCATAGTGGAACAGGTCCATGAGCTTCAGCGCAACGAAACCTTAAATTATTGCAGGTCAAAACAAATCCCAACCACCGTTATCACAGAAAATGTGTTAAAGTCTGACCTTCAAAAGCTTCAGAAAAATTTGGCAAATTATGGATACAAGTTGGCTATTCCGATAAATTCGATCACCCAGTACTATAGACTGAAGTCGACAGACTGTCTATTTTCTGGATCACAACTCTTGATAACCGTCAGAACCCCGATTATTCCAAAGGAAGAAAAATGGCAGTTATTTCGATTTTATTCAACGCCTTTCGCTTTCCAAAATCAAACATGCATTATTGCAGAGGTTGGAGATTTATTAGCGGTGTCTCAAAATTCAGCCCGCGTCATTTCTGGACCTGAACTCATAGACTGTGATGTCAGACAAAACATGTGTAGAATACCTAAATTTTCAAGGTCCTTTCTGGAAAACCCACATTGTGCGGAAAGCATGTACAGAAGTAACAGTATAAAAGAAATTTCAACAAATTGCCCATTGACTTGTAAAGATGCAAAAACCATGGTTAGTCAAG
>JASGXE010010196.1:0-15143 GCA_030068105.1 Sinentomon sp. SZTP_YWyxl
GAGAGAGAGCGCAAAATTTGCACCGTGAAAAAATGACGCGGCAACAGATTTCGAGCCATGTATGGCGCGAAAGGTTTCCATGCGATTTCATTGGTAAGGCTCGATCTGAAGAGGACTATAGGCCGCATTTCTGGACATGGGAGAATTACAACGGTTGACATATCTGGGGGCATTCTCCTTGGGAAAAGGATCCGGGTGTCTCTAAAAAGAGAATTCTCTTACAAATTATCTGGCACACAGAAAACTGAGGAGGATCGATTTGTGGAAAATTTAACTTAATAAATAAGGCGGAACACAGCAAAGAGTTTAAAAGATATTAAGTCAAACGGCAAGTCATTGATGCAGTGCTAAATCGCTCATAGAAAAGCGCCCACGGTGTCTGCGAAGCATTTGATGGGCTCATCCTATGGGTTTTCTTCAAGATTTGTGCCCCACGAAACGTCTTCTAGGCAATTGTTTCAAGAACTATGGCACACTCGTCAGCGAATTCATAACTGAACATCATACTCGATATTGGGGAATGGCTGCGCCAAAACAACTCTTCCTGAAGTCACTGCAGCTGAACATGATCTGTGACTTCTCCGAATCCGGCCACGATAAACATGATTTTGCATGATAATGTCAGTGCCTAAAAACGACTGCTCAATATTCCACCTATGGAATAAAAAAAAGTAGCAGCACTGCTAAATATGGTTGACTAATTTTGTCTTAGAAATCTAGATATTTGGTCGACCTTAAATCTCAAGGATCGACAGAGTACAGAGTGATTTGCGAGATTGCAGGACCTTTATTAAACGAACAAGATGGACTTGACAATAAATACGTGATGATCCCAAGCAGATAGCTATAAATTAAAATCAAGTTCTCAAAAACAATGGAGAGACACATAGATATTTGTTAGATTCTCTGCTACACCGAAAATCTAAATTTTCACTTTTCTACCCATTTCTTGGATGCTCAATTATCTTCGTCGATTTTTTATTTCGAATTCTGTTGAAATTTGGACTAAAATCCCCAGTCAGATGTTCACAGAACCAAAAATACTCCAAAATATGGATAACGAAACAAATAATGCTCTTTGAGCTGCTCTTTTGCAGCTGTTTGAGTTGCTCTTTGAGCTGCTCTTTGATCTACTCTTTGAGCTGCTCTTTGAGCTGATCTTTGAGCTGCTCTTTTGGCTGCTCTTTGATTTGCTCTTTGAATTGCTCTTTGGGCTCCTCTTTGAGCTGCTCTTTGGGTTGCTCTTTGAGCTGATCTATGAGCTGATCTTTTGGCTGCTCTTTGATTTACTCTTTTGGCTTCTCTTTGATCTGCTCTTTGGTTTGTTCTTTGGGCGCAAAGAGTTGATCTGTCATCGGGTTTCTAGCTTTATATATCTCTATCTCGACCTTTTTCACA
Source organism: Sinentomon sp. SZTP_YWyxl (assembly GCA_030068105.1). NCBI lineage: Eukaryota > Metazoa > Arthropoda > Protura > Sinentomata > Sinentomidae > Sinentomon > Sinentomon sp. SZTP_YWyxl. The sequence goes on from JASGXE010010196.1 coordinate 1,399, forward strand.
CGTCTCCTTCTCGACTCGAAATTTCATATATTCACATCTGACCATTTCATGATGAATTCTTAAATTTCTGCCTCAATTTTTTTCTTCTTTGGGATTGCTTCTGCTGTTCTTGTTTTGGCGCAATTTCGATTGATCTATCATCGGGTTTGGATAGGGTGTGATCAAAACGCTTTAAACAGGTAGTGGTTCAACTAGACGGCGAAAGCATTGCTGCAGATGAGGCGGAATTTCTGCCGGAATTTAGTTCATGCGATCCTCTGCGAGATGGCACTCGTTTCGGTTCTTGGGCCAACTCGGAACAATGCGAGTGTGCCGGAACGCTGCGCCATGGCTGTACGCTGGCAACGGAAACTAAAATTTCTCATGAACCAAGTGGCGGATTTTGATGTTTCTTGTGGTGGCAGAAAGCTGAAAGATAGGCGATTCCTCATGTGCATAAAAATCTCAAAATTTTCGTGAATAAAACTTCATAATCACGCCGGTAATGAAAGTGTTGGAAATAAAGACGCGATAAAAGTTTGGGTCCCCCACGCATATTTTCAACAATTGCGCGAATTTTTCCGTTGTAACATGGTTACGGTCTGTGGAAAAGTTTTAGATGAAGGTTTCAGCTATCCAAAAACACCAAAATCATTGCATTTGGACATCATTTGCTGCTTTTATGAAAGGCAGAACGCGACCCGCCGCATTCTGTTCTTCGACATTCGAACACGCGTCATTGTGACAAACTCGCACATGCATGCTTGGTTCTGTGAATCACCGCAAGATGGCAGTCTTGCGTTTCTTGGGCTGTTCAAAAACTGAGCGGACGCCGAGTGATGGAGTTGAATCACTACCTGTTTAAAGCGTTTTGGTGTGATCCTAGGAGTTGTCTCCTCAACTTAAGTCCAAGAGCCCGATTTTCTCTGTGTGTGCTTAAGGTGCTCTCACCTGCGCTGTTCCAGAGCCGAATATCGATTTTTCACGACGCTCTCATCCGCGCTGTGCAAGAGCCGAAAATCGATATTTTCATATCTGCCCATTTTTTGACTGCTCATATTTCTACATCGAGTTTATCTTTGGTTTGCTCCTGCTCCTGTTTTGTTTCATTGAGTTGATCTCTCATCGGGTTTTTCTCTGAGGTGTTTGGTCCTAAGAATAATTGTTGTCCTCAACTTACTGTCCTATGGCTATCTCGTTCGAAGGGGAAGTGCTGAACTTGTGCTTGAGGTTGTGGTTGGTTTCGCGATGCTCTGAGACTTTGACTTTCTCTGTGTGTTTGCTCTTCTAGCGCTCTCAACTGCTCTGAGACTTTTACTTTCTCTCTATGTGTTTGCTCTTCTAACGCTCTCAACTGCGCTATGCCAATAGTCAAAATCGTTATTTTCACATCTGCCCATTTTTTTTAACTGATCAAATTTCTGCATGAATTTTTTCTATGGGCTGCTCTGCTCTGATATTCTTATCTTCCCTTTTCTTGCTCACTCATATTTCTGCGCTCAGTTTTTCTTTAGGTTGCTTTGCTTGAAGATGTGGTTGGTTTGTCCTTGCTCTCAAAACTTTAACTTTCTGTGTGCTCTTCAAGCGTTCCCAACTGTGCTATGCCATTGCCGAAAATCTATATTTTCTATCTACCCATTTTTTAACTGCTCAAATTTCTGCATCTATTTTTTCTTTGTTCTGCTCTGCTCTGAGATTCACAACTGCCCTTTTCTTGCTCCCTCAAATTTCTGCGTCAAGTTTTTCTTTGGGTTTCTCTGCTTGAAGATGTGGTTGGTTTGTCCATGTTCTTAAAACTTTAACTTTATGTGTTCTCTTCAAGGGCTCTCAACCACGCTATGCCAGTGCCGAAAATCGAAATTTTCACATGTCCTCATTTCTTGTTTGCTTAAATTTATGCACCGGTTTTTTTCTTTGGGTTGCTCCTGTTTTTGTTTTGGCACAAGTGCTGTTGATCTCTCAACGGTTTTCTATGGTAGGTTTCATCCTATGAGATTTCCATCCTCTATTTACTGTCCAATGACTCGATATTTAGCGCTGGTTGGTTCTGAACCTTTTGCTTTTGAAGATGTGGTTTTTGTTTGCCCATGATCTGAGACTTTAAACTTTCTGAGTGCTTCAAGCGGTGCTCTCAACTGCTCTGTGCTTACTGTCAACATCCGTATTGTCGAAGCCAATTCTTAAAATCTTTTAGTCAATTTTGATTTTCCATTTCCAATTTTCTCAGTTGTTGTTTGATCTCAAAGAATCTTTTTTCGCGCTCGAATTTCTCGCTCGGCGTGCGGGCCCGGTCCTACACGTTGGCATCTCATAGCCTTTTTTGGACTCTTCGAGCGGTGCTGCTCTCAACTGCTCTGTGTGCTTACTTCTCTGTTGTTGTTTTGAGCTATCTCTTCTCCCTTATCGCGTGGGTCCGGTCCTGCACGTTGGCGTCTGCACGCTAAGTTGCGCGTCGCCCTCTGGGAAACTTTTTGCCCTCATCGTCGACGATGAGCTCATGCTCTAGGAGTTAGAATATAGCTTTAGAGAATTCGGCTCTGGCTCTTGCCTCTGTCAATACCTGGTTCACTTCCGGTTCACTTCCGGTCTACTTCCGGTCTACTTCCGGTTCACTTCCGGTTTACTTCCGGTCTACTTCCGGTTCACTTCCGGTCTACTTCCGGTCTACTTCCGGTCTACTTCCGGTCTACTTCCGGTTCACTTCCGGTCTACTTCCGGTTTACTTCCGGTCTACTTCCGGTTCACTTCCGGTCCACTTCCGGTTCACTTCCGGTCTACTTCCGGTTCCGGTTCCGGGTCGGGTCATCCATCCGTTTTGGCATCGATTTGGGGCACCAAGTATGGATGGTATTAGGGTTCGATATAAGTGATACAACATTGTTTTGAGCTATCTTTTCTCGCTTATCGTGTGGGCCCGGTCCTGCACGTTGGCATCGGGGAGCCATTTTTGCCCTCATCGTCGACGATGAGCTTGTGCTCCAAAGATTAGAAAATAGCTTTAGAGAATTCGGCTCTGGCTCATGCCTCTGTCAATCCGTGTTTCTATACTACTTCCGGAAACAGTTAATTAGCCAGAAAAAGGAAACTTTTTGATCTTTTCGGAAACTGTTAATTAGCCAGAAAAAGGAAACTTTTTGATCTTTCCGGAAACAGTTAATTAGCCAGAAAAGGGAAACTTGGTGCAACATTTTGAGCAACACTTTGATAAAACATTTTCATGGGGTTTAGTACAATTTACCAATGGAACTCTGAACACACTTGGGTGTGATTTTAACAATGTCTTTTATTCTGTAGATGATTGAGCTGCCAGCAGGTCCATCTCTCATTTTAAGGCCTGTGTGCGCAAACATCAGAAAAATTTCACCAATATTTAAGCAAACTTTTCAACATGGGTTTCCCCATAATTTTCTTTCAGTTTTTTTACTGGGCTCCACAAAACCCATCAATGATATCATCAAAAGGGATCATTGACAAAATGGCGACTTAGAAGTCGAGAACAAAACCAAGCTGAGGACTGTTGGGACTGGCAGCAACTCAACAGAGTTAAGTCTCGTTTGGATTTGTTAACAAAAATCTGGAATGTCTGCATAAAATGTGAGAACGTTTCCAAGGAACTTGAATTGAGGCCAACTTCTTTCGAAAAGGCTGAGCGCGGTTCTAAACGTGTACTGTGAGAAATTCCCACGGTCACAAGTGCGAAGTGTTGATTTCCATACATTGTGTTGAAACCTGGTCATAATGTCTTACCTCCATTTTGTGTAATCACATACATTAAATAGTGCTATTTCATCTCATTAAACCATGATGTTTAACACCAAAGGAGGAAGGGGAAGCGCCACCAAAAACATAAATTCGCAACTCTCATTTGTGAAAAATCCTTTGAAAACAAAATTTAACATTTTGGCATTCTAGTTTTCATTTGTCAATTTTTTGGTTGTTTGGAAAAATAAAGACTTTCGCCAATGATCTCATTCAGCCAAAGTACGTATACCTACAATTGGGTAATTCAAATTCAAACAGTTGACTGTGGAGCCTTTTGCGAATGAAAACTAGAAATTTCCGTTTTGGGCAACCTAACATATATTTTTATCTTATACCACGTTTTAATTTTCCTGTCCTGTGGACTTCGCAAAAGTTCTTTCATCATGGGGGCCATCATTCCAAGACCCCAACCAAGGGTCTTGTCTCAAAGAACCCCTCTTGTTCGCTTCCCCGAATCTGGACCCTGATGGGATCATTGTCTCGACTTTATTGGATTATTGTCGTGTTCATAAAGGCAGGTTTTGGTTTATCACCCTGGCCTATGGGTTACGCCTTTGGCCAAAACCATTTTGGGCCAAAAGGGCTACTCCCTTGACAGTTGGCCAAAGGGCTACCCTCTGACACTTTTGGCCAAAAGGGTTGCTCCTCACACTTTCGGCCAAAGGGGCAGACCCTCTGATTCCGGGCACTTTTAACGAGTAAAAGTGCCACTCTCCTTGCTCACAAAACACTCCGCACAACAGAATGCGGTCTTGCGAATCCCGTCCCGCACCTCCACCACAGTTAAAACTGCCCCCAAACCCTCGGCCAGGGGCTTTGGCCCTTGAAACCCCGCTGGGTGGCGGCTGACCAGTGAACCCAGACCTCCTGCGCATGAAGCTGCGCCCCAATCGTTTGATCGCCAAATTTTTCCCGAACCGCCCTCCCAACCGGTTACGCCAGGTGCCCCACTGCTTGATAAAATGAGTCAAATTGTGTTCAAATTAAATCATTTTAGTGTTTTTGGGAAGTTGAAAGGTTCCTCTACAACTCTTCCCCAGATCGAAACCACTTTACAACGGAAAAATCGCACAATCATTGAAAAAATGTGGCAGGAACCCGGAATATAACATCTTTCCTTGAACACTGTTATTCTTCCAATATTGCAGCAGTTTTTCCAGTAAAATGTTCGGTGATTGTTATGCATTTTTGAAATCCTCCAATTTTTGCGTTTCCAACACAAAAAAAAAGTTTCATCAAAATCGGATTTGCCGTTCTCAAATGAAACCGTTTTCTTGCATGGAATGCGTTTCTGCAGCGCTGTGCTTGACGCCAAAATCTACCACAGCGCCAGCGGCGGTCAATTCTGAAAGCTCAATTGTTGCGATCGAGCGGCGCGGCAGTTCCCCTACTTTATCCTTTATTTTCTTTGACAGTCCCGAATGCTGCGATACATGGGTGATGCAACAGATGAAGCAGTGTGCTCATAAGCGGGAGGACGAGGTTCGATGCCTGGCTGCAGCTGAATTTTTCACATTTTATAACATTTTAAAATTTAAGCGCAGATGATATCTGGAGTAGGTCAGCTGGACCTGTCGGACAACCAAACTTTCAAATTGCAGGGAGAAGCTTGGTTTGCTTGTCCAGTAAGTGCTTTATCATTACCAACTATTCATATAAGGCATTCGCTAACCTGCCACTGCTCCAGCTGCTGGGACAACTCCACCTTCCTCTGCACGACCTCAATCAGCTGGGAGCTAGCTTGCATCAGGTCAACGCGGCATCGGGCCAATTCAATTTCAGCAGCGTTTTTCCTCAGCACTGCCTTGTCCCTGACCTCCCAGGCTTTATTGATCAGCTCCTCTTTGGATAGGTGACTGTTGGCAATGTCTTGTCTCAATGTATCCCGCTCTTCTTTGGCATTCGTCAGCTCAATCTCGGCTACGTTCAACTGCAGAATAGAGAAGTTATGTGGTGAAGTTGGGAAGATACGAAAGAGAGGTCAGTGGATTCGGGGTCATACAATGAAGACTGCACTGCCATGATCCCGAAACGTTTTGTATCCAGACAAAAATACAGGGTTTCCCAAAGTTCACTTGACAACCCCTGTTATTTGTTAGTTTTCAATCTTCTCATGACAACCCCTGCTATTTCTACAGATTTCAGGTTCATATTGGGCAGGCTGCCTGCTGCAGGTATTATCCATTCGAATTGCAACAAACTCCACTCCAAGCTTCCAGAGTGGCTTCAAAACTGCAATGCACTTTTCTGGGGTTGTCAAGTGACTTTTGGGAAACCCTGTATGCAGACAAACGTCAAGACCTCGCCCGGTAAGGCTGCACTGAAGTCCAAAAGACTTCCCAGTATTCAACTGTTCAGATTCAATCTGTTCTCTGAACTGAGGAACTTACAGAAATTCCCCACCTCTATTTTTCAATTAATTTGTGTTCCCTTAATGGAAAAATTAAGTGCGATAGGGTGGACCTGGACGGTGGATGAGACTTTGACACAACACCAAGGAAACTTCACGACAAACGCTTGCGAGCAGTCACTTATCAAGAAGTGAGTCCTTGGACGCCGTTAATTGTGGGGGATATCCAACGCGCTTCCACTGATGAAATCGCGGCGGTGAACACTTCACCACTGAGAGTCGTCTCTGCAATGTGAGCGCTCCCCAAGAAAGGGCCATTACGCAATTTTTTGTCACACTCTTAATTCTGTGATTCCATCAGGTTTGCAAAAGACCTGACAGAACCAAACTCGTTGAGCACTCTTCCAAAGTGTATCCGGTTCGCGTATTTTATTAATCTATACGAATCCGGCAATGTCCCGATTTGGCGCTTGGACAAAAAAGCAAAATAAAGCTAACCTGACCTAACCAAACCAACCTAACCTTCCCTAACCCAGCCTAACTAAGCTATCCTAACCTTACCTAACCCATTTTCTATGTTCAGAGTGTTTTCTTGTCTTTTTTGTGGCTTGGGACTTTTACATGCGGTTAGATGGAAAAGTGCCCGATTCGTATAGATTAATCAAATACGCATCCGGTTCATGAGGATGCTGCTTTCAGAATGGAACTACTACTTTCATTTGCGATCTTTTAATGGCGGTAAAGGTTTTAGTTTACTTATGCGGCGATCAACTTCCGATTTGCCTTTTCTTCCACAAATGAAGAAGGAAGCAGCAAATACAGAAGAAAGCTGAGTTGCGGCAGTCAGACATTTCATATACATTTCATACAAAGAAATCTAAAGTCATCAACACCCGAAATGAAATGCAAAGCGTATGAGAGGATGGTTCGACCCTTACTTGAATATGCCTGCACGGTATGGGATCCTCTTCTGACAAACCAAATTTTCTTCATAGAGAGAATTCAGCGCACTGCAGCACGATTTATATCGGGAAACTTCAGTAGATATACGGGTGTAAGCTATCTACTTCAAAATCTTAATCTTCAAACACTTAGCGAAAGGAGAACTAGCAGAAGGCTGCAAATTCTCTCCAATATTATAGCACACCGATACAATATCTAGTTGCCATCAGAATTCACTTTATGCCACCAACCCCGCAGGACTCAAAATGATCAATGACTCAAATATCCAGCCAATCATAAAGAACACATGTCACTTTAACTTATTCTATCCAAGGACATATCGCGACTGGAATAAGCTGCCCACTGCGTCCACCTGTGTGAAACACTAAGTCGAGCAGTCATCATCAAACTGACTATTTTTGCATCACCTGTTCATTGTCTTCTGTGTTCACAGCTTTTTTCCCACAATTTGCCAATGTTGTCTTACCATACCTGTACATAGCCATTTTATTCCTGAAAATTTGCAACTAACCGCAAATAAAGGACCATTTTTGAATTTGAATGTCAAGATGGTGTGTCTTCGTTGCATGGGAACGGCAGCTTTCATCGAGACGATTTTTCATCAACCAGACAAACACATTTTGCTCCAAGTGAAACATCTCATTCTCATTCTCTTCCGACTTTGCATGTCATCGTATTCATGAATTACGGCAACTGCGCCATCTGACCGATTTTTCCTGAACTAAACTAACACATTTTGCTCCGACCGTGGGGACATCAACTCCGGATTGACGCTAATCCGAGGTTGTGGACTAAATTCATGCAATTTACTCCAATGGAAAACATTTTGTCCACAACTTCGCATTTGCGTTCATCCGGAATTGATGTCCCCCACGGCAAGTGAAATAACTTTTTGCTCTTGCGACTTTTTTCTCTCGCGACTACGGCTACTGCTATCCAGCGGTTTTTTTTCTCGATTATTCCAGCATTTTGATTTTGTTCCCAGTAAAATGACGAGCTTCTCTCCAGACAGACTGCATGCAGTCTTCGTTTGCATGTTTGCTTTTACTGACATCTAACGGATATTTCCTGAACTAGACTAACACATTTTGCTCCAAGTGAAATAACATTTCTCATGCGACTTTGGATATCTGCTGCAATCCAGCAGATTTTTCCAATCCAACATTTTGAGTTCGCTCCAAATGAAAATGACTTGCATCTCGTCTGACTGCAGTCATCGTTTGCATGTTTTCGGCAAATGCCATCTTTCGGATTTTTCCTGGAGTTTATTAGGTACTCTTTTTTCGTCTGACTTTGCATGTTCACGATTGTGTGGTTCGCAAACTGTCAAGCGGATTTTTTTAGAGGGGGCCTCTTCATTTTGCTCCATGTAGAACAATTATTCGTTTCTCGAATAACTTTGCATGCCATTGTCCTCGTTTGCATGTCAACGGCAACTGCCATCCAACGGAATTTTCCTGAACTACAGTCTAATTTTTATAAGTTGAGCTCTGACCTCTCGTGACCTTAATCTCTTTATACGGCTTTGCTATTGTTCCGCACTCACTCAGCCAGCAGGGCACTGCAACTCTTTCGTGGCATCGCGATGCTGATTTTTCACATTCCGGTTTTTTCATTGACATGAGACAGTGCATGGGCGTGAAAAGAGTATTTGGTTGGAGCCAGTTAAGAGTTGGTTGTGTGTCTGTCAAGGATGTGAGGGAACGTGAAGGACCGCGGCGGAAAGCTTTTTAGGAATCCCTGAGTAATCCTCATTCGAGAAAAAGGTCAGAGCTCAACTTATAAAAATTAGACTGTAGACCACACAATTTGCTACAAGTGGAAAAACTCGCTCCTAGAATGACTTTGCATGTCCTCGTTTGCATGTTTACGGCAACTGCCATCCAACGGATTTTTCCTGAACTGGACCCCACAATTTGCTCCAAGTGGAAAAACTTGCTTCTGGAATAACTTTGCAGGTTCTCGTTTGCATGGTAACGGCAACTGCCATCCAACGGATTTTTCCTGAACTGGACCCCACAATTTGCTCCGAGTGGAAAAACTCGCTAATGGAATGACCTTGCATGTCCTCGTTTGCATGTCAACGGCAACTGCCATCCAACGGATTTTTCCTGAACTGGACCACACAATTTGCTCCGAGTGGAAAAACTCGCTTATGGAATGACTTTGCATGTTCTCGTTTGCATGGCAACGGCAACTGCCATCCAACGGATTTTTCCTGAACTGGACACCACAATTTGCTCCGAGTGGAAAAACTCGCTAATGGAATGACCTTGAACGGCAACTGCCATCCAACGGATTTTTCCTGAACTAGACCACACAATTTGCTCCAAGTGGAAAAACTCGCTTCTGGAATGACTTTGCATGTCCTCGTTTGCATGTTAACGGCAACTGCCATCCAACGGATTTTTCTTGAACTGGGCCCCACAAGTGGAAAAACTCGGTAATGGAATGACCTTGCATGTTCTCGTTTGCATGGTAACGGCAACTGCCATCCAACGGATTTTTCTTGAACTGGGCCCCACAAGTGGAAAAACTCGGTAATGGAATGACCTTGCATGTCCTCGTTTGCATGTTAACGGCAACTGCCATGCAACGGATTTTTCTTGAACTGGGCCCCACAATTTGCTCCAAGTGGAAAAACTCGGTAATGGAATGACCTTGCATGTTCTCATTTGCATGTTTACGGCAACTGCCATCCAACGGATTTTTCCTGAACTAGACCACACAATTTGCTCCGAGTGGAAAAACTCGTTTCTGGAATGACTTTGCATGTCCTCGTTTGCATGTTAACGGCAAGTGCCATCCAACGGATTTTTCTTGAATTGGGCCCCACAATTTGCTCCAAGTGGAAAAACTCGCAATGGAATGACCTTGCATGTTCTCGTTTGCATGTTAACGGCAGCTGCCATCCAACGGATTTTTCCTGAACTAGACCACACAATTTGCTCCAAGTGGAAAAACTCGCTTATGGAATGACTTTGCATGTTCTCGTTTGCATGTTTACGGCAACTGCCATCCAACGGATTTTTCCTGAACTGGACCCCACAATTTGCTCCAAGTGGAAAAACTCGCTTCTGGAATGACCTTGTATGTTCTCGTTTGCATGTCAACGGCAACTGCCATCCAATGGATTTTTCCTGAACTGGACCACACAATTTGCTCCAAGTGGAAAAACTCGCTTATGGAGTGACTTTGCATGTTCTCGTTTGCATGTTAACGGCAGCTGCCATCCAACGGATTTTTCCTGAACTAGACCACACAATTTGCTCCAAGTGGAAAAACTCGCTTATGGAATGACTTTGCATGTTCTCGTTTGCATGTTTACGGCAACTGCCATCCAACGGATTTTTCCTGAACTGGACCCCACAATTTGCTCCAAGTGGAAAAACTCGCTTCTGGAATGACCTTGTATGTTCTCGTTTGCATGTCAACGGCAACTGCCATCCAATGGATTTTTCCTGAACTGGACCACACAATTTGCTCCTGGTGGAAAAACTCGCTTATGGAGTGACTTTGCATGTTCTCGTTTGCATGTTAACGGCAACTGCCATCCAACGGATTTTTCCTGAACTGGACCCTACAATTTGCTCCAAGTGGAAAAACTCGTTTCTGGAATGACTTTGCATGTCCTCGTTTGCATGTCAACGGCAACTGCCATCCAATGGATTTTTCCTGAACTAGACCACACAATTTGCTCCAAGTGGAAAAACTCGCTTATGGAATGACTTTGCATGTTCTCGTTTGCATGTTTACGGCAACTGCCATCCAACGGATTTCTCCTGAACTGGACCCCACAATTTGCTCCAAGTGGAAAAACTCGCTTCTGGAATGACCTTGCATGTTCTCGTTTGCATGTCAACGGCAACTGCCATCCAATGGATTTTTCCTGAACTGGACCACACAATTTGCTCCTAGTGGAAAAACTCGCTTATGGAGTGACTTTGCATGTTCTCGTTTGCATGTTAACGGCAACTGCCATACAACGGATTTTTCCTGAACTGGACCCCACAATTTGCTCCAAGTGGAAAAACTCGCTTATGAAATGACCTTGCATGTTCTCGCTTGCATGTTAACGGCAACTGCCATCCAACGGATTTTTCCTGAACTAGACCACACAATTTGCTCCAAGTGGAAAAACTCGCTTCTGGAATGACTTTGCATGTCCTCGTTTTCATGTTAACGGCAACTGCCATCCAACGGATTTTTCCTGAACTGGACCACAGATTTTGCTCCAAGTGAAGTGACTCGTTTCTCGCATTAAAGCATGTCCTCGTTTATGTGGTAACGCCAACAGCCATTGGCGGATTTTCCTGCAAAATGTGATGAACACATTTTCTTCGAAGTGAAAGACCTCGGTTCTCTTGTGAGTTTGCCACACAGTCGCCATGATGAAGAGGGCAACTTCAGCAGTCATTTATCATCTCACCTTTGAGTTAAGCATTATGACGTCATCATTCAGTCTTTTAAGTTTCTCCTCCTTGGAATCCAGTTCTCTCTGGAGCTTCTCCTTGAGCTCATTACAGTGGTGAAGACACGCTTCAAGCTTCAGCCACTCCTCCGGACTACGCCCACCGCATTCAGGACAGCTGGGATCTGCCTCAGATCCAGGATCTGCAAAGAATTCGAAAACGGGTCGTTGGAGAAATACCTATTATGACGGGCCTGCACTTCAAGAATCCTTCCCTACCTGAGTAGCGGGCCAGAATGAAAATGATATTTTATGAAATTTTGCACAAGACTCGAATCAGCAGAAAGTTCCCTGTCATTATGCTAGCATCTTGCACTATTATTTCTGCCTCAACCCTTTTGGCCAACACCAGCAGATATGAGAAGCCACCATGCGACAAAAAATGTTTTCATCTGCTGTGCACGCAATTTCATCGATGGAAGGATTTTTGACCTTTGGTTGGCCTGCGGACCACATGTTTCCCGCAATCAAAGCGATCGCCAGACGCTCAGGGAAATCCTGACGCCCTCGGAACAAGGATTTTTGTAATGGAATCCACCAGACATAGGCAGGTATAGTGATGTCTCAGCTCTCTGGAAGGAAAAAGCCTGAATAATCGCACTTGTTCAGCCGATTCAAAACACAAAATATTGCTGATTAAAATATGGCAAGAAAAAACTAACGAGAAAAATAGCATTGGACATCGTGCATAAATAATTAAGCAGTGATAGAAAATACTTTGCCTTTTTTACATCTACTCTGGTGGTCGACGCATTTATCAAGAAGGAAATATAAAAGTGGTTTTACCGTTTTCAGTGTTTCTGATGATAGGCGCATTTGTTAAACAGAGGTTGACATGATTTTACCGCTTCAGTGCTATTGTCGTTGCTGGCGCACTAATTTAGCACTGGGAGAGGAGTGATTTGGCCGTTTCAGTGCTCGTGGTAATCGTCGGCGCATCATTGAGTGCAGGTAAATTAATTCAGCACGGAGACAGACGTTTTACCGTTTTCTGTACTAGTGGTGTGGTCGGCGCATCAATAATTGAGCACAGCGGTAGAAGTTATTTTACCATTTTCAGCGCTAGTTGTCTAGTCGGCGCATTAACTGATCACAGGCATTACAAGCACATTGGACAGAGTGATTTTACAGTTTTCGGTGCCACCTGTGTGGCCGGCGGATTAATTGAGCAAAGGGACGGAAGTGATTTTACCATTTTCAGTGCTGCTGGTGGTCGATCTTCTTCGTTGGTGATGGTTTTTACCCTTCGCCTCCTTCCAGAGGGTATCACGGAGTACCAACTTCAACTCCTGCACCGTGGAACCCAGCAGTCCGACCTGTGCGGTTTTTAAGAAAAGTTAAAAACGAAATATTTGATTGCCTACTACTTGTGGCAACGGCATCTTCATAAACGCTTTGGTCATTCCCGGTTCATACCTAGGCATGAGGAAATCTTTGCTTAGTCACGTTTTTAACGCCAAAATTGAGCTTTGCGTTGAAAATATAAAAAACGTGGTCATAAAACCTCATTCAAAAAACAAGCCAAGGAAGATTCACTGGTGTTAGAGTTTTACTTTTGAACGTCACACGGGAACACGAATGTAATTTCAATCTATAATTCTCCACCAAGTGTATACCGGTGCTTGCCGCTTTCTCGGATGAGGAACGCACTGAATTGAAAAAATCATTTTTTCATTGAATCATTGCATGCCTTCACTGAATCATTGCGTGATTTCATTCCAGTGCATTTCTCACCCGTTCCACACCGTAAGAAATGCATTGGATTGAAATCATGTTTTCATTGAATCATTGCGTGATTTCAATCCAGTGCATTTCTCACCTGTGTTGTACTGGATTGAAATCATATTTTCATTAAAATCATGCTATGATTCAATGAAAACATGATTTCAAGGAATCATTGCATGATTTCAATCCTGCATTTCTCACCTGTGTTGCACCGGATTGAAATCATATTTTCATTAAAATCATGCGATGATTCAATGAAAACATGATTTCAAGGAATCATTGCATGATTTCAATCCAGTGCATTTCTCACCTGTGTTGCACCGGATTGAAATCATAATTTCATTAAAATCATGCTATGATTCAATGAAAACATGATTTCAATCCAGTGCATTTCTTACCTGTGTTGCACCGGATTGAAATCATATTTTCATTAAAATCATGCTATGATTCAATGAAAACATGATTTCACTGAATCATTTCATGATTTCATCCAGT
>JASGXE010010197.1:0-14809 GCA_030068105.1 Sinentomon sp. SZTP_YWyxl
CAAAATTATAAAGAAAACAAGTCAATTCAGATATTTTTTCAACTTGTAACACAAATACAGGCAAAATATCAACTCGAGTCCAAGCGTACCAATGATGCTGCGCTTGGACGTGACCATATATCGACATTATGCACGTTCGTTTGAAACATAACGTGAAAATGGAATATGTTAATACATGTGACTTCAGATTGAACAATTGCCCATATTTCGCTCTTTCATCCCTGGAGTCAAAATACAATAGCCACAGAAAACAAAACAGCGCACACCAGCGCAACGGAAGCGGATGATGCGGAAGCATGACAGAAGGGATGGAAGCGTAGGAGCAGGGTCTTGGGGCTGCCCACTGGAAACCCGACTATACCTCTCGATTATACATTCACGGACTTTCTCTTGCTCCGTGAAGCGCACATGTGCTTTTCTTATAACAAAAATCGGAGGAAGTTGGCTGGAATCTGGCGCTTGTTCAGTGTGAAATATCACTTCACTTCTGGGTACCATTTTTCAGCTTTGCATATTGAAAATTGACCATGAAAACCTAAAACAGTGCACTGGCTTGAACTAAAACATTGTTTCTAGATATCTGCAAGAAAATCCAAGGTAAGGTTCTAATTTGGCTAAAATTGATCTCGCAAACAGAGTTGCCTTTTCACCCATTTTCAAATGTCTGGGTCCCCTTGTTTTTTGACCTGTTCCAATGAAATTTTCCATTCTGGGGGAAACGTTTGTGCTAAATCGAATGACGGCATTAAACATTTTCTAAAATCAATAGTCGGTTGGCCATTAAGTGCACATCAGGTTCATATTTCTGTGCGCTTTTCATCTTAGAATATGAAAAGCGCACATGATTTAAAATTCCTTTTACATCTTATAATATGTAAAAGTAATTTCAAAGGCACATTCCAATAATCAATAAAGGTACCTGCCAATATGTAACATAGAAATGATCCCCTCCTTTAATGAGAAAAGCAAACAAGAAATTTTGCATGTGAAAAATTGTATCGTGATATGGCCATAAAATTTGACTGAAGCAAAATTCGCGCAGTCTCGCATGATGTACCTAGATACACCCTGTGAAACACAATATACGTACAGAATCTACGATTCTGAACTCACTGTCATGTGGCACAGTGACGGCAAACTCCCTCTGGTTGACGAAAAGTGCGCCGATTGGACTGATCAACTTTGTGGGTACTGACAGCAACTGGGCTGCTCCATCTTTCAGCTGTGGAAATTTCAGGTACAGGGTCTGAGGATCGAGGGACGAATCCTCAAGTCGGATTCGGCTGACGAACAACACCATCCTGCGATAAAGGAGCATAATGAGGGGAAGAACAAAGTCAATAATTGAATGAAAATCAACACCGACAAAATGCAATCAACAATAACAAAAACCAGAGAGATTCATCCAAGAAAGAAACATGTTCTTTTGTGGATTGCTTTGCATTTTTTCACCTTTTTTATTACTTTGGATCTCCTGCCTTGGATCTGCTTTGCTGCTTGGGAAAAAACTGATTTTTCATTGTGACAAATGTCAGAGAAATTTTGTTCTTGCGATCTTCTGGTTAAGGTCCAATCAAATTCCCCTCAGAGGCCAACTGTAGATTTTTTCATTTTCAAGATGCAAGATTCAGTTAAAAATAGCTGCAGGCGGGCAGGGAAAAACATGAAGGGACTTGAAGGTTTGATACCATTGCAAATACAGATTTTCCAGAGCTGCTGCAGGCTCCCATCACCCCGTGTTGCGGGGCCTCGGAATTCCAAAATTGCAGACGGCAGCGTCGCTCGCCAACGCAGCGTACGTGGATTCGATATCGGACAGGGCGGCGGAAGCTCCATCGGTGAAGATCCACAAGCGGCGAAAACCCAGGTCTGAGAAGGTCCAGAAATATAGGCCCTACGTCCAGAGGAAAAATTCGTCCATATAGGACAATTGGAGTCTCGTTTAGTCTGCCTCCGCAGGAAGGGCTTGATTCAAGGCAGAGGCAAAATTTAAAACTTATGCTGAACTGAGGTACAGGGTGTTTCAAAAAACCCGCGCAATCTGAAATTTTTCTTGCAGCTCAACATTTCGGCGGTCATTTTTTAATGTCCCAACCTTCGACGTTTTTGTTTTTTTTTTATTATTATTTTGTTTCGGACTCTTGGTTACCATCGGGGCAGCAAAGCCGTAGAGCCCCATGTTGACTCATTGAACGCAATTGCATGCATGTCTGTGCATACAGGAAATCACAGTGCATGTGAAAACACAGTCAAAAATGATAAGATTTCTGCCTTGCCCCTTATGCGTATGCAACGCGGAATATTTAAACCATGCATGTGGCATAGCAGATTGTTTCAAGAGGGGCGAGAAGGTGACGTAAAAATTCTGGCCTTGCCCCTTCTGCGTATGCAACAAGACAAATTTCAACCATGCATGTTGCATAGCAGAGTGTTTCAGAGGGGCTAGAGGACATTTTTCAATTTCTATTGTGCCCCTTCTGCGTATGCAACAAGCAAATTTTATTTTCCGCGTTGCACACGCAGAAGGGGCAAGGCTTAATTAAATAATTTCTGACTGAATAAATTTCCGACTGTTAAGTAATTTCTGCAAAGCCATGATGCACTTGGCACGAACTGAGACACCATGAGGGCTTATAGCTTTGCTGCCCTATGGTAACCTAGAGGTCGAAAGAAATTAAAATTAAACAAATTAACAAAATAAAAACGCATCGTCAAACGTTGGGATATCGAAACTGACCCTCGAAATGTTGAGCTGCATGCAAGATTTGCGGTTGCGCGGTTTTTTTGAAACACCCTGTATATGGCAAACGGCCACTTTAAAGGGTGTTTTGCAAAAGTCCCCGAGTTTTCCATAGGTTTTCCAGGACTATACCAAAAATCGCCGAGTATTGCAGGTTTTCCAAGTTCGTATGTATCAACTGAAGATTTGAAGAATCAAATATCTTAGGGTTCTCAATTTTTGTAGACAATCATCCTGTGTGCGTGCATAGACCCTACTTCATTTTTTATTTTTTAAAAAGATTGAGTTTCACACGTTTTTCGACCCAAAAAACCTTGGGAAAGGGTTGTACCGAGACTTTGGAATCCTCTCCAAAAATCCTCCGCGCGGTTGCTTGCTTCGATGTTCGAAGAAATTTGTCGTAAAGCGAAAAAGAAAACGGCAAAAATGGAAGCAGAACTGGAGGAACTTGAAATGCCCGCAAAGGGATTGCCGATTCCCATAAACCAGTATCACACCTTCCGCAGCAGCTGACAAATTCAATTCTGAAAAAAGCATTTTTTAAGTTTCTCTCATTTCAAAAGCGGGATGGCAACCTCTCTCAACAGACAAGGAAAGGAAAAATGGCCATTAAAAGCCCGCCATGTTGCTTGTCATAAAATATCTTTAAGTGGCATCGGCACACCTTGATTTTAGTTCAGAATAAATGGATGCGCGGCCATCATCCGCTCATTAGCATGGAAGAAGGCGCCGTGCAACGTGTCGTTTGACGCCGGGCCATTTATTTCGACGAAACATTTTTATCCAAAAATGACCAAAACAAGGCGAAATCGACAAAATGCAAAGTACAAGCCAAATCAGCATAACACCACAAGCAACCTATGCACGGAACCGGCGAGTTCACATGTGAAACGTGAGAATCCAATTCCGGGTTCGCTCAAAAAGGCAAAAACGGGGAAAGCAGGCACGGAGGAATCGAAAGGCCGGACTTTGGGCAAAAATGATTGGTGATGCCCGCGATGACATGAAACATTCGAGCAAATAACGATGCACGGTCATGTTGGGGCGTGAAAGTAAAATGTCACAAATTGCATGGTTAAAATATCAAATATCACAGAGCACGCCTTTCGCTATTTAATCAGTATAAAGAACTAGAACGAACCTTAAGAAAAAGAATGAAAAAAAAAACATTTGCGCAAATATGTTTCAGCATGTCGCGCAAGGTTTTGGCTTACTCGTACTCTCAAGGTGCGAAAGAAGGTTTTGGCATACTTGCAAAGTTCGTCCACATGGAGGACAGCCAAACCAAGAGCAAAATGGAGCGTTGCTTCCCCGGAACATCCCCGATGTTTCCAAAATGTTTCATGGAGGTAAATGGAGGATTTCCAATTTACCATGAAGATTTCCAATCTTTTCCAAAATCTTTCGTGAGGGAAAATGGACAGTTGAATCACCGTATAACGCTCAACGTTTTATAAAATTTTTCATTGAGTAAATGGGAGAAACGCATCTCCGGCAGATTCTCAACGTTTACTAATGAGTTGAAAAAAAGATTCCCGCGGAAGACACCCAACATTTTCCTTTGCAACTTCGGATCAGCCTTAATCCGCGGAGTTGAACTCCCCACGGTTGCAGACATAATAATCTGGAACATGTCAGTTATTACTGCCGCCTAAATTGGAAAAATTGTCCTTGGAACTTGCAATAGATGAAATGAGTGTTGTTAATGACATCCGAAAATGGTGATGTCCGCTCCGCAAATTTCAAGTCGCTGCTTCGGCGCTTTGGAGTGGCGGCAGTTGCCAAAGCTGGACCAGAGATTGCATCAAATGCGAAAAAGAATGCTGCTTTTGGCATGAGCTGCGCCACATGATGAAGTCTGTGGCCAGATTGATGGCCTGCAGCTATCAGTATCGGTTTCCGTGTATTGAACAGGTCGTCTCAATCACAGGATAATGCCAATGAATATTAAAGATCCATCCCATCATCGCATATTGCCCACCGACACCATCACCCCGAAAATCCGGATTCAGCACAGACAAGCGTTTGTTAAAACAATTGGTACCTCCATATCTTGCAAAAAAATTCGATGATTTTTCAATAAATCGCGCTCATTCGAGTGCATACAAATCAAGGAGTGAAAAAACGAACCTTTCAGGATACCAGATTTTGGAGGCAATGATCTCACACCTTGGAAGGGTGACTGGAATGCAGGTGAGCTAGCAGCTGAATTAACTGCATTAGATATAGATCGAAAAACCCGTCGGTTGTTCCGAGGCCACAAAATACCTAAAAAATTTGCTTCATGCCTGTGGAATCGAAGTTCCTAATATGGAAATAACTCAAAAAAGTCAATCTAATCTAATTTCAACACGACCGGCAACACGAACATATATATACCTACCGGAATTCGTTGGCCAAAATGGACGGTCTCAGAAGCGACAAATTGCGGCAAGCATGACTATAAGGTAACTACTGCGGGCACGGGCCCTTGGCAATTTTGCAGAAAAATAGATTAATCATCACCCATCTGCCTGCACATGTACGAATTTGTTGAGATTTTTCAAAAACTCGATTCTGTTGAAATTAAGGTTTCTCTTCAATAACCGAACAAAAACTCTGCATTTCTGACGAAAACGAAAAAGTATGGGAGGCAATACTTGATGGGAAAAATACCACCATGAGATGCAATTCCGTTGCCGTTAATACACCACAACAGCCTTTCTCATGTAGAACAATTGCGATAGTTGTGATTTTACAGAACTGTAAAACATGGATCCCCTGTCACGGCCGAGGTTGGACCGGAATGTGACAATTTTGTTCAGCTTTGTGTCAATCTGCGGCAACAGTTCTTATGAGACAAAAATATACGAAATAAGTGCATTTATTCCGCCACCATGCATCCGGAAAGGTCAGCATTTTGGCCTTTCTATATCACAAAATTTTAATCGAAAAAAAAACAAAAAAATTTGATGGAGAAGAAAATTAACCGAATCCTATTCTTCCATTATCCTGCAATCCTTTAAAAGAATCTGCATTTCTGATCAATTCTGTTGAAGCCATCGCCCTTGGACAAAGGTTCTCATATTTTTTGTTCCTTGATTTTTGTTCCTTGACTCATTATTCAACTCACATTGATGCTCGAAATTCTTAATCTTTGACATAATAAGAATAATTGAATTTCGGACATCTTTTGAAGTCAGAAATTATTTTTCGTCCATCCAAGTGAAACGCAGGAGGTCTCCAGTTTTTCGATAGATATTTTGTGCCATAAACACATTCTGGAACTGGAATGCTTCCCTTGCTGCCCAATTCGGTTCGCACACAACGGAAAGTTTGGCAATCCATTCGTTGGTGACACACATGCGCTAAAGGGACCCACACACATGTTTGGTTTGATTGGGTTAGGTTAGGGTTGGTTAGGTAAGGTTAGCTTCTAACCAAAGCTACCAAACCAAAGTAACTTAACCCAGCACAATCTAACCTGCGGTTGCTGGCACGTTTAACCTTCCGGCCAACAAGCAATTTGGCACCGAACCTTTTCTATTGATTATTGGTTTTACCCGCAGTTTTAAGTGGCCTTGGCCAGGTGATGTGGCGATCACAAGCCTCTCTTCCACTTCCGGCGGAAATAACTGTATGCAAAGAATCCCTAACCCTTGCTACCCTCCCAATTCTTCCCCGGAACAATTGGGTGTTCCGCGGAACTCATCAAAGGCTTGTGTCTTTTGTGAGATTTTACCGTCCATGTGTTGTTTCAAGCGTTTCATTCCATGGAAAAAGTTTCCGGCGTATACGAGTACACGCCAACCCGCAGGATTTCTCGAATCGAATATGCTCTGCAGAGCAGAGACGTGTGTCGTGATGTGTGGCTTCTGTGTATTGTTACCTGCCAGCCTCTCTTGGACTGGAACTAGGTGTTCTTTAACGTGCACAGTGTGATGCTGTACACGGGACCTCCTGCTTAAAGTCTCATCCGAAGGAGACACAACGGTGGTCTCTCATCCAAGCATCATCCAGGCCCAACGTTGCTTAACTTCGGTGTTGTGATGGGAACCGGTGCAAGCCACGAGGTATGCGCTGCTGGCTAATGATGTTTTGCGTCGCATCCTGCCATTGATTTTGAATGGCGCCTGAGGAAAAAACGAACTCCTGTGTTCGAAGTCTTTTGAGGTGGAGTGTTATCATCATTCATTTGTTAGAATTGTTCGCGAAGGAATTTCTCAATTTGTCCTAAAAAAATTGTCAAGTCCTCCACTTCTCGTCCAGTGTGGTTCACGAGAGAACTCGTTACATTAAAAAACGACGATTAAAAAAGTTATTCAAGTCTATAGGCAGCAATCTCAGAATGCGTATTCTCTTTATACAAGTCTTGCCTTGTTCCATTAATGCACTGAAATTCTCTCCCAAAACGTTCATCTCTCATCCTCGTCCAGGCGTGATACATAACTTTTGGCGGTATGCCAAAAATATTTCCAAATGTCCTGCGGCTTTGCCGAGCTTATCTCGTGATTCTGGAGAACATGCCATTTGCGATATTGATAAAGCAAATCTCTTAAACAAGTATTTTGTATCCGTGTTCACCCCAAAAACCGATACCGTCAGGATGCCTGCTTCTTTCTGTCCGGCATGACAACATTGTCTACCACCTCTCCAGTTTGTTCCATTTCCAATGCGGTTGTTGTTAGGTGGATTAAACGCATGAAAAATAGTCATTCTGACCATGATGGTGTATCCATGCAGATATGCTGAAACTGCTCCATCTTCATTCGCCCGTTCCTGGAAGCTATATTCTCCCAGAGCTTAAGCTCCGGTTATCTACCAACATCCTGGAAAATAGCAACCATCACTCCAATACATAAGAAAGGTTCAAAATCTGATGCCGCTAACTATAGGCCGATCTCTATCACGAGTGCCTGCTGCAAGCTTCTTGAACACTTTCTTGACTGCCATATCCGCAATTTTCTTGAATCGAACAATTTGTTCTCTCCTCAACAATATGGCTTTCGTTCAGGTTTCTCTTGTGAATCCCAGGTTGCAAGCCTGGTTCATGATTTGTCCTGTGAATTGGGTGCTTCTGGTCAGATGGATGCAATATTTCTTGATTTTGCTAAAGCATTCGATGCTGTTTCGCATGCGAAGCTTATCTTTACGATGGAAGCATACTTGGTATCGATGATATATCTTGTTCGTGGGTTTCTGACTATTTGTCAAATCGTTATCAAAGAGCAAAAGTTTTGAATTCCGTGTCTGAGCAGCTATACCCGTCACTTCTGGAGTGCCACAGGGTAGTGTTCTTGGTCCCCTTCTCTTTTTAATCTATATCAACAATTTACCCCCTAATTTGCGCGACAACATTCGTCTCTTCGCTGATGACTGCGTTTTATATACCGAAAAATTTGTTCCCTCACTGACTGCAACGATCTTCAGAGCGACCAACAAACAATTTCAGGTTGGTGTCAGGAGAGTTGCATGAAACTTAATTAACGCGGAAAAATGCAAAGTTGTGTCTTTCACAAATAAACGCAATCCAATTCATCAACATCACGCCATTAATGGCATTACACTTGCACATGAAAAAAAATAACTTATATCTTGGAGTTAATCTTTCTACCGATCTCAATTGGTTTCTGCGCACATAAATACTATCGTAAATAGGGCACGTAAGGCTATGTATTTTATTCGTCGGAATTTTAGGGGTTGTCCGCAAAGTACAAGAGAGCTCGCTTACTTTGCATTTGTTAGACCTCATCTTGATTATGCATCGGTCGTTTGGGACCCTTACCATGCTACAGACTTGTGCTCAGTTGAAAAAGTACAGCGCTTAGGAGCTCGTTTTGTGACTGAAAAGTATTCTCGCCACAGCAGTGTGTCTGACATGATATCGAAATTAAACTGGACTCCTCTACATATCAGAAGAAAAATCAGCAGGATAACAGGCTATGTCTTTTCAAAGTGGTCTCCAATGTTGGTGGTTATTGGGGTGAATTATTGCCACTATTCAGAGACCTACATTCATTTCTCGGCATGACCATCAATTCAAAATAAGAACTCTTTCATGCCCCAGGACTAATGTGGAGAAATTATCTTTTCTTCAGAGAACGATTACTGACTGGAATTCGTTACCTGCAAAAATTTTTAAAAATCCAATTTCTATAAATCTGCTGAAAGCACGTAAACGTCTTTATGCATTCTTTGGGAGTTCCATCAATTAGATCATGTTCGCCTTTTACAGTTCTGCATTTCAATTCAACTCCTGCCTACTTGCAGTCCTTTGGTTTTTTCGTTTCGTCTTGAATGATATGAGGTTCTCTTGTGCTTCTAACATTTATTTTTGAAAGTTGCTGTTTTTGCACATATGAAACGGGGCCAAGCCCTTAAATATAAACAATTCAATTCAATTCATTATTTTTCTGTCAAGTCTGGAGACCTGACTCCGTCCGTGAAACATCGCCAGTTCGGAAATGGTTATTTTTGTCCTTCTTGTGTTCCTTAAACATCGTCATTGGCCAATTCTTTGCAAATAAATAGATATGTAAATGTCAAGTGATTCTCAAAAAATCAATCAAAATAAATTGATTTATGAAAAATCAATCAAATCTTTCAGTACCATAGATTAAACAACTATCACCAACGAATAAACAACTGTCACCAACAATGTACTGTTCGTTCATTGATGCGAAAACTCCGCCCGTTCATTATCTCTGTGCAGACATACATTCTGTTCGCTTCCCCAAATGGTTTCCAATGGGATTGGTCGCTCCCGTTAGCGAATTTTCGAAATGAGTAGATACGCGTTTGGGAATATCCCGATTTTGCGCGTATCGAAAAAGTGAAAAATAAAGCTAATCTAACCAAACCTAACCTGTCTAATTTACCTAACCTACCCTAACCAAACCCAACCTGACCTTATAACCTTTCCCTTTTTCCACTGTTTCCAGCGTTTGTCCCCGTTTTTGGAGGGTCGGGACTTTGACATGGAGTTAGATGGAAAAGTGCCCAAACGCGTACTCATATCTTAAATAAGCATCCCGGTCACTTTTTTCAGGAAGAATTTTTGTTTTTACACGTTGCACCGTGTCCGCTCGAAAGCTTCAGACCAGTTGTTACGCATCAAATGCATGGAGGCTCCACAGATATCGCACAGATTTTCGATCATTTCGTAAGGCTGGTCATGAACTGATGCCCAGCATTTCATCTGAATTGACGCTTTGAAGCCAGGCGATGCAGGAATATCCAAATAAGATTTGAAGGTGCCGACAGATGTCAGGCATTTTCGTCGCACGACGGACGGGCAACACCACCTCACGGTTCGCCTGGTTGGGAATGGTTTCTTTCGCACACGTTTTTCATCCGTTTCAATCTGGAAGGTTGAAACGATCTTGTTCCTCTGTTCTGCTCTGCTCACTTGATCGCAGCAGCTGAGCAGAAAGTGTTACATTCCACCTTTCATGCCCGATTTGTCGCTGAATTAGAAAGGCGTCCACGCTGGAAGCAAATTCAATAAGAGCATCTATACCCCACGAAGTATTTGGTACGCTTCACCGGGAGGTTTGCACTTTGTAATTTGGATCCTGCATTTCGCTGAGTCGGAAACGAGTCGCCGGTCCCGAAGCTGTCAACGCAGAACTCTTTTTTCTGAGAACAAAAAAATCGCAGACGAAAGAAAAACGTCTCCAAAGGCTTTCGACGCTTCAAGAAGTGAAGCAGAGTTGAAGATGTTGCACGCAAATGGGAATCACTTCGGTCGGATTCAAAAACTGGAGTCCCTCTCAGCAAAGAAAATACACGTTGTACTTCTGTCGGCCGTGCAAGCCAATGAGACCGGGCCAATGAGGACAAGCAGGCCGATCTGCAAGCGCGGGAAACCATCCACAAAATATCCATAAACTCCGAAAAGATAAAACCAGACAACCGTTCCACTTTCCGCGCAAGATCAAGAATAATCCACACTGCGTATTTTTTCCGCATGCGGACTGCGCAAATCAGACGGACAGTAACAGACGGTAATTTTCCTGTGATGATGTGTTCACACGTGCGTGAAGTTGGCTCGCCACTTGTTGCAGATTGAAGCAAATTTGTGTTTAAACGATTGTACCGCGATAGTACCGGATTGTACCGTCGAAATTTTCGATTGTACCACCCCTGGGGTGGAAATAACCCCAAAATATAGTGGCGAGCCAACTTCACGCTAGGGTTTATTGAGATCTCGGGACTCCTGCGTCACAGAAAGTCGAAATATGGCTAGAATGATTGTACCGCGATAGTACCGGATTGTACCGTCGAAATTTTCGATTGTACCACCCCTGGGGTGGAAATAACCCCAAAATATAGTGGCGAGCCAACTTCACGCTAGGGTTTTTTGAGATCTCGGGACTCCTGCGTCACAGAAAGTCGAAATATGGCTAGAATGATTGTACCGCAATAGTACCGGATTGTACCGTCGAAATTTTCGATTGTAACACCCCTGGGGTGGAAATAACCCCAAAATATAGTGGCGAGCCAACTTCACGCTAGGGTTTTTGAGATCTCGGGACTCCTGCGTCACAGAAAGTCGAAATATGGCTAGAATGATTGTACCGCGATAGTACCGGATTGTACCGTCGAAATTTTCGATTGTACCACCCCTGGGGTGGAAATAACCCCAAAATATAGTGGCGAGCCAACTTCACGCTAGGATTTTCGAGATCTCGGGACTCCTGCGTCACAGAAAGTCGAAATATGGCTAAAATGATTGTACCGCGATAGTACCGGATTGCACCGTCGAAATTTTCGATTGTACCACCCCTGGGGTGGAAATAACCCCAAAATATAGTGGCGAGCCAACTTCACGCTAGGGTTTTTTGAGATCTCGGGACTCCTGCGTCACAGAAAGTCGAAATATGGCTAGAATGATTGTACCGCGATAGTACCGGATTGTACCGTCGAAATTTTCGATTGTAACACCCCTGGTGTGGAAATAACCCCAAAATATAGTGGCGAGCCAACTTCACGCTAGGGTTTTTGAGATCTCGGGACTCCTGCGTCACAGAAAGTCGAAATATGGCTAGAATGATTGTACCGCGATAGTACCGGATTGTACCGTCGAAATTTTCGATTGTACCACCCCTGGGGTGGAAATAACCCCAAAATATAGTGGCGAGCCAACTTCACGCTAGGGTTTTTTGAGATCTCGGGACTCCTGCGTCACAGAAAGTCGAAATATGGCTAGAATGATTGTACCGCGATAGTACCGGATTGTACCGTCGAAATTTTCGATTGTAACACCCCTGGGGTGGAAATAACCCCAAAATATAGTGGCGAGCCAACTTCACGCTAGGGTTTTTCGAGATCTCGGGACTCCTGCGTCACAGAAAGTCGAAATATGGCTAAAATGATTGTACCGCGATAGTACCGGATTGTACCGTCGAAATTTTCGATTGTAACACCCCTGGGGTGGAAATAACCCCAAAATATAGTGGCGTCGAGCCAACTTCACGCTAGGGTTTTTCGAGATCTCCGGATTCCTGCGTCACAGAAAGTCGAAATATGGCTAGAATGATGTATCGCGATAGTACTGGATTGTACCGGATTGTACCGTCGAAATTTTCGATTGTACCACCTCGGGGTGGAAATGAGCACCAAATCTAATTCCGCCGCTTACCATCCAGGGGTGGAATAATCCCGAAACATAGTGGTGAGCCAACTTCACACATTAATTTTTTGAGATCTCGGCAGTCTCAGTCACAGAGAGCACGGTTCTCATCATCAGACTTTGACCAGACCATCCCTTGCTGCTTGTGACGATGATCCATAGTGTTTTGGCAATATTCATTCACTGGTCATAAACATCAAGTGAAGGAATGGCAGTAAATCAAACGTCACCTTTAACATGCTAAGAAAAGCGGTCGGAAGTCCAAGGCAACATGAAGAAGAGAGCATGGCAACCATAAAGGAAGCACGGCTACCTATTCACTGCTTATGTAACATGGTGAGTGCAATAACACGTTTACGACATTTATTGAATATGGGTTTTTATGACATTGGCGGCAGGAGTAAAATTGGTAAACTGAAGGCGCGTTTTGGCAATCACTCCGAACACTGTACTCCAACTCTTATTTTCTTGAATACAGCATGAATGAAGCATAACGGTTTTGCAGGCCAAGGTTAATCTCGACAACCTTTTTCTCAAGGGCAAAACTGGGCCTCGATTTTGGTCAACCCACAGTTAATGCATAAAGTCGCAAGACTGTGGGCCAAACATCTGAAAATTTATTTTACAGTGTCACGGTTTAATTTGTTTTGATTTTGATTATCCCATTCTCAAGTTTTGGAGAAACTCCTCTTCAACTTGTCAATATCATACCGAATTTATTGTTGTTGCAGGGAAGATCTCATTCCTGTCAGCTTTTTTGCACACCGGATTCATGCAAATGCATCTCCAAAACTGCTGTCTTTTGGAGCAGTCCGCTTGTTTGTTTTGACTTTTGATTCACGGCTGCCAACAACTCATGCGGTGTTGCATTCGGTGCAGTTCCACAGTTGTTCAATTTTTAATGTCTTGCGGGAGAGCCTGTAACAGTTACAGTCCTCCATTTTAACTCTGCATTTAAGGAAGTGAATTTTTTTAACTATAAAGAGCTCGCGCCAATTGACTTCAAATGTGGCCTACTGAAAACGTATGTGGTGAGGATTCCGAAGCTGTGATTGTGTCATCGAGTTCTTTGTTGACGTGAATAAGTGTCTGTGCGGCAGCTAGTGGGCTTAAACGGTGTGCAAAAATTTACCAACACTATGACGCTACTGTGTCTGAGAAATGTGAATGGAGTTACGTGGTCTGTGAAATTGCTTTCGGCATCTCGACCTACAATGAAGACGAAAAGGATAACAAAATTTCTTCATACCTATTTGTTTCTCATGGAGTTCAAAAGTTGCCGCGAAAACTACCTTTTGCATGCATGCCATAAATATCCTGCTTTTAAACCCTTCTGCTCTTCAACATGAGCGATAAATGTCACTTTAATGGTAACTTTATGAAGTCCTAATGAGTTCAATGGGAGATCGAGTGGCTATTCACTTGTGGTGTTTTTCTGTTTGATCCATTCCTGTTCCTTATATTGACAGCCTGGTCGCTTGCATTTTTTTTAAACTTCCAGATTTTTGAAGTTCCTTTTAGCTTTCCTTCTTTTTACCGCAGACCTGCGACCAAACCTGCCATGCCCTATTGTTTATTGATAACATTCTACTGCATGCCTACCGTCCACCTTGCTTGCTGTCAATCAAAAAACATGCCAGTACCTCCAATGTCCGGATTACTTATTTATAAATTCCAAAAAATTGCCAGAATTTCGACCAATCACATTCGACCGCAGTTTTAACGACGCAATTTTCGAATGCGGAGGTCACAGGCGTGGTTTGGTTCGAATCCTGTGCAAGTCATTTTTGAAAAAAAAATCGTTTTAAAAAAAATACTGAAGACTTTTTTCGAACCATCCCAATAGTGTGACACCACACACACAAGTTGACCTGGCAGAGGGAAGATAAGGTTAGGTTAGGTTAGGCTAGGTTAGATTAGCTTTAGATGTCGTAAATCATTGTTTTTATTTGCGACGCACCTGATTGATCGCAATTCTGGCTATTTTTTTGGAATTTAGAAATTCGCTTCCACGGATTGACGGCATCCCCTAGCGGGTTCTGGTCAAACCCCGGTATAGGTTTGGGGTCGTAGTTCCCCTTAAGGTGGAGCTTGAGTCTGAAAAGTTTATAATTGAGTTTCGAAACGGTCCACACGTAAATTTCAAATCTTTCATAAAATTTGTGAAAGAAACCTAAGCGGATCCAACCTTTCGCCAAGGGGCGGTTCACTGGAGTTTTGAGCCGGAGGGTTCGAGGGAGAGGTGCGAGAGCTACCCAGCGGGGTCCAGGGGATTCCGCAAGGGGTTCGAGACGGGACACAAAAAATGGAACGTTTTGGACAATTCAGATCTCCAAAATTTTTGAAAATCAAGATCGCATGTAAACAATTACTGTACCAACAAATTTCCCCCGCAAATTTTTTTGGGGGAAAAATTTAAAAAATTTTTTTTTCCCCTTTTTAAAGAACAAAGGAGA
>JASGXE010010198.1:0-15900 GCA_030068105.1 Sinentomon sp. SZTP_YWyxl
TTCAGCTTTCGAAAGGAAGAAGGCACTGGTCCACAGGGATGGGCAAGGTAGGGTACCTTAGAGGGGGGGTAAAGAGGTCTACGAGGGGGGGGGGTAGGGCACCGAAAATGCAGGGGGTCTGGGGGGCGGCAGCCCCCAGATGGGGGGTCTGGGGGCTGTGCCCCCAGCGGGGGTCCAGGGGGCAGCGCCCCCAGCAGGGGGTTTGGGGGAAGCGTCCCCCAAAAGCTGAAGCTTTTTTAAAATTAGGGGTCCTCAGATGCCATTTTACGACATTTCAGGTCCTTTTTCCTTATCCTGGAGGGTTTTGCAGTCGCAATAGATGGAGCAAGGAAATAACTGTCAGACACACTTTCTGGATGAGTTTTTTTCATTTTACCATTTTCTGTAAATCAAAACAGAAAGTACAAAAAAACAGAATGTCTATTGGTTGGGGGGTGCAGGGCACACACCAGGACTTCGGCCAAGGGTCCCCTCGGAAAAAGGCTAGGGGGTAACATCGGCCGAAGGTCGAGGTTACCCCCCCCCTAGCCTTTTTCCAGCAGGGGAATCAAAACAGGAATTACAAAAGAAACAGAATGTTGCTATTGAAGTCCTTCCTGGGTGTGCAGGACACACGAGGACTTTGGCCAAAGGTACCCTTGGAAAAAGGATAGGGGGTAACCTGAGCCAAAGGCCGAGGTTACCCCCCCTGGCCTTTTTCCGGCAGGGGAATCAAAAAGGAAGTAGGTACAAAAAAACAGAATGTTGCTATTGAAGTCCTTCCTGGTGACTTTGACAGCAACATTCTAGGGTGGGGGGTAGGGGGGGGTAACCTCGGCCAAAGGCAGAGGTTACCCCCCTAGCCTTTTTCCGGCAGGGGAATCAAAACAGAAATACAAAGAAACAATGTTGCTCCTATTGAAGTCCTGGTGTGTGCCCTGCACACACACCAGGACTCTTTTCCCCCCCACCCTTTTCCCGGGTCCGGGAAAAAGGCTGGGGGGGTAACCTCGGCCGAAGGCCAGGGGGGGTAACCCCCCCTATGCTCAACCCTGATGGTCCATGGGTAGATTCTGAGCATCTGAAGCGGGGGTCCCGAGTTCGATCCGCACTTCAGCTTTCGTCTTTTTTTAGGAATATGATTTCCTTGAATGAACAGCAACATTTAAGCAGCATGATTTGTCGAATTTGCGTTTCTGCACGTGCAAAAGTGCTGAAGAGACTGCAAAACAACAAAACTTCTTGAACGTCATTAAAAATAAATTATGCTAGGAACATATTAATTAAAATAAATTATCTTCCTGATGACGTTCCGTTAATGATCTTAATTTTAGGCGTTTACATCTGGAATTAATGATTATTAAAAATGAAAAATAAATGTTCCGGAACGTCATTAACCGAAAAATTGGAAAAAATCGTTTACACTTGCGGAATTAATGATCATTAACTTTTTAATGACCATTAAAAAAACAGATGTAAACAGGGTAGGTATAAGGCAATTTTTTTTACTGCCGGCGCAACCGTAAATCCGATGAATCGGAGTAACCGCGCCGTGAAAATAAAAAGAACAGTCCCCCAAGTGGGAGAAGTCGGGCGGATATTCAACATTGCATCCCAGATTTGAAAAACTGAGTTGGTTTTTGGGTATGGGTGCAAAAGGGAGAATGATTGAAGGAGGTGCAAAAATGGTACGGCAACAAGGCGAGAAAAAAAAACGTACCTAACAAAATATGAACCTGGACCTGAAACAAAATATGGTTGGATCTGAAAAAAAAAATGAGGAGGAATGAAGTGTTTGTGGGGCGCATGCCTACCCAAATGTACGAAAAGTATTATGCTAATCAGGTAGGGTCAGGGGTGGACAGTGTGTTTCACGGGAGAAAGTTTCAAAGAGGTCATGGATTAGGCAGTGTGCTGGGAGGGTTATGGAGATTGGCCAAGCCTCTGTTGTTTCAAGGCGCAAAGGCTGTTGGGAGACAAGGTAGGTATAGTTCCGGATTGAATCGCTTCTGTTGCAAATGAGGGTTGCAAAGGTGAGACAAAGGGCCGATTCTTAAAACAAGACTCCGTTGAGTTCGAACTCGAGCTCGAGTTCAGACTCCACGGAGCTTCTTGTCGGTGCTCGAGTCTGAACTCGGCCAAGTCGCTGCTTTTTTCCCATTCTTGCTGCTTTTTCCCCATTCTTAAGACAAGACTTGCGTAAGTCGCAACTGAAAGGAAGCTGATCCGTTCGCTTGGTTGGTGACGTCGTAGGTTGTCATTTGGTTGCGTAGGTATCAACCATGCAGAAAGTAGCAGATGTGTTTTGTTCCATTTGCCATCAAACTTTTATGTTTTTGCCATTTGAGATGGATGTTTTGGATGTGCTGGATTGCCTCGGAGCTCTTGGTCCAATTCCGTGTGCGTTTGCGAGATTTCAGCAATATGTTGGAAACATTTTTACAACGTCCAGTTCAAATTTCTATATCGGGTGAGCAAGGAAACTGTTTTGTGACTAACTTGTGGCGAAATGGGTGTTAATGTCAATCTAATTCTTTTCTTTTCTATTTCGGTGGGAGGGGGGATAGATGAAACATGAATGGTTCTGAAACTCGCAGAAGGCATGATGAGGTTGTGAGTAGCTGGTGCTGGACTCAAATGCGCCCAGCACATCGTCGTCTGCTCCAGCCAAACGTGTGAGAACTTCAGTCCTGCAGAAGATGCCATCGTAGTCAGATGGCGAAATCGATCCAGGTGTGTGTTTTACAAGTTTAATTCTTTCTTTTCATTTTAAAGTGTGGCAGAAGAGTCCAGCACCAGCTACTGACAACCTCATAGATGAAACAGTTTCAGTTTACATAACAACTAGGTAGATTGTTTGATGGCTGAGTTATCAGTACCTACCCAGCTTGGAACTAGTTGTCGAAGTGGCCTATATTTAAAGGCAATGGAGGAGGTCTCAATCTCAACATAGGGGTTCAATATTAAGGGCATTTCCCGATATATTGCCGATATACCTATTCCCGGGCATTGTGATATTAAGCCCCAGAGGAGAGAAAGATCCGAGAGTGGGTTGGAGTGAAGCCAAGCTCTAAAGGGGACAAGTGGGTCCAGACGGAGTGGAGCTATCAGCCGACAGTGAAGGTAGAGCTCCAAGGGTGGAAGAAACTTTGGGTTCAACGGAGGTACCTGCATCTTCAAAGAGACTTTGTTTGTGGTGACCCGACGTGAAAAGAGAAGATCCCCAGGAAAGGGCAGAAACACTCGAGGTGGGAGGAAGAATAAGGTCCAGAAGAGGGACAGAATACAGTGAATCTCATCCATACAAAGATTGTTAAGTGTTTGTTTAGACATGATAAGTTATATTCATTTGTTTAAGAAAATAGTTGACAATTGATCCTTAATTGCTGTCTTTTGTTTCTTTGTTTATTAAAAATTAGGTTTGACAGGTTGTGAAACAGTAAGGGGGAAATCTGGGTAGGTGTTCTTGAAGGGAGATAGTTCCCAAAAAAAAAGGTTTCTCCATCTTGTGTGATTGTCGATTGACGTCAGTAAAACAAGAGGAAGAAGAAGAAGGAGGGTGATAGAAGAAGTGCGAGGGTAAGTGACCTGTACGTTTCAAACTGAAGATTGTCAGCTGCACTGCATGATGCGCCAAACCAAATGACTTTTTGGAACGTGGACATTCCAAAGGGGTCTCTCTAACTCTAGGAATGCTCTGACCACTCGGAATGTTCGTGACACATGGAAAGACAGGAACACTCGGGATGGTCGGAATAAATGCTCGTAGTGGTTCTCGTCTCATTATTGTAATTTGGGAAAGGTCGGAATACCCGGGTCGGTTTGCATTTAGTTACCTACTGAAGGAAAACATGGAAAGGTCAGGACACTCGGAACTGTCGGAACACACGATAACATCAGATCAGTCGGAATACTCGGGACCGTCGGAACTATAATTCACCGATGTTTTCAGAAAGGTCGCGTCGGTCGGATTGGTAGGAATGGAAATTTTCCCATTATCATTGGAAAATTAGTTACGGTCGGGATTATCAGAACATTTGGCAGAAGGTGAGACTGTTCGGAAAGATCGCAGTAGTTGGTTACAGTTCGGAATACGTGCCGACTGCTGCCTCCGTCGCACACGCTGCCTCCGCCGCCTCATTATTTAGGCCTGCCGCCTCGGTTCCTTTTCCCGCCGCCTCCAAAACATGAGCAACTGAGGCGGCGGAGAGGACGGAGTTGGCGGAGGCTTTTATTTTTTCATCATTTTTTCTGTTTACTTGTGTTTAACATATTTTGTTTCTCGGGGGTTGTGCATTTTCTCCAGTTGTTTGTTGCATGAGAAACATGCAGTGAAGAAAATGATCTTTTCCCAGAACACAATGTGTGGGAAAAGTAATCACCTGATTAACAAGTACTAGATAGGTGGGCTCTCAGTTGTCGATAACTTCATTTGAAGTTTTTTTCCAGCAATTTTCTCACAGTTGAACGTCCTGTCTCAGGCTTATCCTTCACAAAATGCGGAAATCGCAGAATTTGCGAACTGAGGCTTGCAGTGCAAATTTAGCCCCAAAACCTGCAAACCAAACTTCCCCAATCAAATCTAATCCAACCTCACCAAACCTAACCTAACCCGTGGTTCCGCATAATTCGCTTGTTCCGCGAAATGCCATATCTCCCATTGGTCCGCGTCTGCATTTTGGTTAGGCCCCTTTCATAAACCACAACAATACAGGCCAGTTTCGAAAGGTGATCCAAGGTTGCGCCTGTTGGCAGCATCAGTAAAAAAGGCTATTCCTCCAGCCCCGGTCCTGAGTGCATTTCCGAGAATTTTGTGAGATGACCTCGATTTCAACTTCACACTCTCTTCAGAAAAAAAACAGAGCTCCGTTGGTGTTACCAGTGTCGTTCACAACCAGTGTGCCCGCAAGGAGCTTTTGGAATTTCCCAAAAATTTCAAAAAATTTCCACAAATTGCCTCAAATTTCCCCAAAAACAAAAGGTCACTCCTGTGTACCCTTTGTTCTCCTGTGTTCTGGTACTCCTGTGTTCGAAAAGAACAAATATTTGACAAAATCTGATGCGGTGCAAAAGGTGAATTGTGTCATGTGCGTGAATGATGTCAGATGTGCGAATTTGCGATTGCCTGTGTTCGTTGTTCGTCCCGTCTTCGTTGCATTTTCAGTTTTGTCGGTTTTGTGTTGCGTGCGATTTGCAAATTGGACAGGAGCATCCAGGGATGTTAATGCCCTTTCACAGTTTTACCTGAGAAACTGCTAAAAATTACCCGAGATTACCTGATTTGAACAGTGTTTTACCCTAGAAACTACCCTATTTTTTTCATGTTATAAAGCATGTATAGTAGGTATAGGCCAGCAAAGCCAACAAAGTAGAAAGTTGGCACCTACCAGGCCTTTCTGTGCTAGAGTGGCCCACACTAAGCTTCAAAATAGCGACCCATGTGCCCATCATTAGTTTGCAGGAGAAAGGAGAACTTAATAACATACCTACCTACCTTGTTTTCAGCATAGGTACCTATAGGTACCGTAAAACGGTGTAACTTTGATTAAAATTCAGGAGTTTTCCTTCTCCATCCGTCTGCTATAGAGAGTGTAACCGGCACACCACAGAATTTGCATCTGATTCTGTACATTGAAGGTTCATTCTTTCAGAAAAACAGGCCCAGACCATCCCATTGCACTGCAAATGCATGTATTTTGAGCGTCAAAATGCTATCAAAGTTACCCGCCGTTTGGGGCAACTTTGATAGGACATGGGTTTACTCCAGTATATCAATGATATCTTCTCACAGGGGCAACATTGATAGGTCTAGTTTTTTTTTTTAAATACTAGCCTAAATTTTGAGCCATTATAGAACTCTGTATCTCTTCTGGAAGTCTTGCATATGTGTCTCAAACATGGACAACAGTTTTTAAAATAAAATCAAGTCTTTTTTTTAGCTATTTTTCTTCAGGAAAGTTGAACTTTAGAAGGTCAATTGTGGGGTCTTGGATGTTGCCTGTCCTCAATTTTCCATACACCATTGGAAAGGTCGTGGTTTTGTGATTATTTTGATATATTATATCCGGTATCGGTATCAGATTTACTCTGTTCTACAGGTTTTCATGCCATAAAGGCAATCATCAATTGTGAACAGCAGAGATTCATCATAAACCAGGGAAGGGATGGGAAGGGAACGCGACCGTCGGCTGCATTATCGAAAGGAGGGGTAAAGGGAAAAGGAGGGGAAAGGACCGCGAAGAGATCATCGGAATGTGGACGGGGCCTAGTCATATAGCAATCACTTCGGACACCCAAGCAGACACACACACATACACAACCAGGCAAGATCCAACCTTGAGCAAACTCTAACACTCATTTCCTCATATATACCCAATCACAATCTCAAAAAAATACACACAAAAGTGGAAAAAAACTAGGTAGTAAAAATAGAACTTCCCAAGAAGATAGGGATGCAGGTGGTATGTAAAAAAAAAGAAAAGAAGCAAAAAAAAGAAGGAAAAAGGAAAAAAAAAAAAAAAAAAAAAAGAAAAGGATAAAAAAGAGGAAAAAGGATAACAAAGAGAAAAAAGAAGCAAAAAAGGGGGATCTGAAATTTTGGAAGAAAGTCACAATTGGTGAAACACACGGAATGAAAGAATAGGTAGGTAGGTAGGCCTACCTACTTCAAGATGATCTTGGATGGCAAATAAAGGCAAAGTTTGAAGCACGATAAGAGATGAGAGCATTTTAGAGCAATACGTGAGTACCTACCCTATCCAGTGCACTCCAATGAGGGAAAGCTTCGCCTTGCGTCAGTCGCGCGGCGAGAGCGCCGTCCGGCAACTGCCGGTTAACAAGTGCAGGGAGTCACGGAAGCACCAGCGGCGTTCGCCAGCAGTACGCACACTCCCTCTTCCCAGCTGCGTGAAAAAGGTTTTGCACTGACCACGCAGTGGGGGGCCGCCAACATGGGCCGCCGTCTCCGGGCAGGTTCCCGGCTTTGGTCTGGGCATGGGTCCCTGACCCGTTCCCAGACCACAACTTTATCAACCCCATGCATTGCACCAGATCCGAATAGGGCCCACAAGATTAGGCCACTCTGTCCACTCAAAAATAGAGTCCTGCAACCGCGGGTACCTACTTACCCACGGGTGGTACCCGCGGGTACCAGCAGGTATGGGTAAGCTTTTAAGGATGACGGGTGGGTATGGACGGGTACGGAGCAATCCTGTGCGGGTGCGGGTTGGGTACGGGTAAGGACTCACGGGTACGGGTTGGGTATGGGTATTGGAGGAAAGAACGGCCTTGGGTAAATGGGTAAAGATTTTCTGGGCACAAAAAAAAATTGCGCCGGGACGCGTTATTGTAAATGGTGGAACAGTTCCGGGTTGCTGCGCTCTAATTGGCATTTCGACACACCAATCATATTCTGAGTGCATCGACTGTGGTCGTGGATTCGAATACCAATCGGGGCCGATTTTTTCAGTTTCACAATCGGGCAATGACCGATTTGCATTTGCAAATTGCATGGAACAGGTATGCACCTGTCATTGTGTGAGACCAAATCATGCAATGAACAAGAATTTTGCAGAATTTTCCAGTGTTTTGGAAGTGGAAAATTTCCTCCATTTTGGAGAAGATTGAGCGTGTTTAATGTGAAAAACCTACAAAAATTGCCAAATTTTTTAATATGTTTTTGTATGACTTTTAATTTTTTCTGAATTCAGGTTGGAGAATAATATTGCATGGGGACCCCAACTCCCATGGATGTATATTTTTTTCCCAATCCACTTCCGCAAGCGTGTCTCCGATTGGCTGTTGGGAATTCCAGCCAATTTCAACATTTTATTTTCGAAACCTATCCTAACCGAACCTAACCTGACCTAATCCAACCTAACCTAACCCTGTTGTGACCCAAGAAAGAGTTGTGAAGCTGTGGCAAACATGCCAAAGGGCAAAAAGCGGTGGTAATGCAAAAATGCCAAAATTGATGACGTCACAATTTCAGACCACGGGATTGGCTGTTGCGACCTCCTTGTCCGCGGAAGTGGATTGGAAAAAAAAATATGCCCCATGGATGGGGACCATTATGTGGACCCCATAGGTCCATATTTCAGCCCCATGAGCGGGCTGAATCATGGCCACAGGTCCCACGGTCCATAGGTCCCACGGTCCACTAATCATTCAGCGGGGGAGGGGACACCCTCCGCAACCCCTCCTGGAACTTTCACATGCACAGCTTCCTTCACGTTCTTTACTTTCAGTTTTCAGCGACTCGAATGTGCGCAATTGGTGTGCGAAAATAAAGATATAAAAGGCTGTGAATTTAGCCGAGATATTTCCTATATGTACTCTGAGAGGTTCGTCGGAACCACAACTGATTAAATTTCAGTCTCTGCTGTTGGAAACACACTGCAAGCAATCATGCCTTATTGATTTTGCCAAAAAGGCTGCAACAGTCAACAAAACGCAGGGAGATTTCTTTATATTTATCCCTCGCATTGCTTTTGAATGCAACTCATGCGCGAATTGGAAAGTTGAGTTTCGTCGTCCTCAACTGACTCACTCCATCGCTTGTGAGGTCTCTTTACAAACTCTTTTCCATG
This sequence comes from Sinentomon sp. SZTP_YWyxl, assembly GCA_030068105.1. Lineage (NCBI taxonomy): Eukaryota > Metazoa > Arthropoda > Protura > Sinentomata > Sinentomidae > Sinentomon > Sinentomon sp. SZTP_YWyxl. The sequence goes on from JASGXE010010198.1 coordinate 8,568, forward strand.
CAACACACCCGCGCCCCCTTTCGGTGCCTTTCGCATTGTCTTGTGAACTTTTGTTTGCAGCGTGTCGAAAGCGCGCCGAAGATTTCTGAAAATTGAAATTTGTGAAGCTTGTTGATGTCAGTCGGGAAATTCGTTGTGGCAATTCCGTTGCGAATATTTGGTGAAATATCCTCAACAGTAATTTTTCTTTGCGCTTTTTAAGGGCGAAGGAGTCGTCCTAGCGAAATTATCGCCTCTAAAGGAGCACATCTCCTGAATTTTTGGCGTCTTTGGAGACCATTTGCAGCTCACAACTCGCAGCCAGTGTCGAGATATTGCCAGAAACAAAATTTCGAAACAAGCTCCATCAGCCCAGGGCCAGGGCATTCCATGTTGCAGATGACAAACGGAAATGCGATTGGTGCGTCGAAAATCCAATTGGAGCTCTGCAACCCGGAAATGTTTGAGCAATTCCAATAACGCCGCCGGGACGCCCGAAAAAAAAACAAACAAAACAAAAAAAAAAAAACGCGTCGAACGCAAACATTTTTTGTGAGGGAGAAGCCAATTTCGAATCAACTTCAGTGTTGCCAGATGATTTTTTAAAAACCCGCAAGATTTTTGTGAAAAACCCGCGGAAAAACCGCAAGAAATTTCAGAAAATAGCGAAAAAACCGCGGGCTTCAAAAACACACAATTGTGGGAAATCTGACATTCCACCCAATTTCTGAAATGAAAGGTTCGTGAGTCGTGAAGACAGAACCGATACCGAACATAGTGGGCAAAGGAACCTCTGGATATTCTTGTGGTGAATGAAATGAATTTCATCAAATTCAAAAAAAATTCCACAAAAATTGCCAAAGTTTTAAAAATTTGAAAATTTCTGATCATATTGATATTTGATACACATACCGCAAAAAAAGTTTTCCACCTCTGCCCATCTGACATCTTGCAGTTGGCATTTATTGCATGCAAAAAGTCAGCGAGAATCATGTCGAATTTCACAAGCAAAGCAAGGCAATTTTCGGCGGTCAATGCTGCTTTTTTCCGCCGTTGTTCAAATGAAATGCGATTTGGAGAATGCGATTCGCGAACAACGAATGAATGATTGAAGAATTTGTCATGAATCCAACCACTCTGAGAAAGTCAGTGGATGAATTGAATTTTTACTCGCAAAATAGGCTACTTTGTTCCAAAATAATAAAAAAAAAAAAACAGAAAAACTTCACCAAAAACCAGAAATCAAAAACAAAAAAAACGTTTGCCCGAAAAACAACCGGAAAACCGCGAACTGCGGAGCCGAACCAGCAAAAAACCGCACCGTAAAGTGCCCAAATTTCGGCCACTTTCAGTAAACTTTTTGTCTTCCCGAAGCTGCGTTAATGTTTTGTGCAATTTTAAAAATTTCTAGTCAATCTTTGGCCTCTTGTGAAATGTGTCTGTGCAAAAAAACTGATGATTTCCATGCACCTGGCATATTTTTTAAAATTAACTGCCGGCGCAACCGCAAATCCGATGAATCGGAGTAACCACGCCGTGAAAATAAAAAGAACAGTCCCCCAAGTGGGAGAAGTCGGGCCGATATTCCACATTGCATCCCAGATTTGAAAAACCGATTTGGTTTTTGGGTGTGGGTGCAATGGGGAGAATGATTGAAGGAGGTGCAAAAATGGTACGGCAACAAGGCGAGAAAAAAAAATAAAATAAACCGTAACAAAAACATACCATCTCAGCACGTGGACGTTTTCATGAAGAATCTCCATCCAGTGGTTCGTCACAGTTGTCAAATTGCACAAAAAGTGACATCATGGTCACCAAAACAAAAACACATGTCCATGTCCAAACATGACAAGTCACAAATTCAGTCAAAAAATTCAATTGATTCGATTCGTGCAAGAATGGGGAAAAAAAAATTACCAATTAGGCAAACTGAAATTTTGCGTTAACTACCTGTCTGTATCCTACCTATGTGCCAAATTTAAACATGATTGCAAGCTACCTAGGTATCTACTATTTTTCTCTTTTTTCGCCTACCCCGATCCACTCACAAAAAAGCTTCAGATGTTGACTGCATTGAAAAATGAATGGGCTTTCTTCAAGTCAAACAAAGTTTACCTGCAAGCAACTCCACCGATGATGCGTCAGAGCGAACCTGGGAGTTCTCGCGCCGCAGCGGTAAGTAGACCCTCCCAGTCCAACTCGTCAGCATAATCAACAGAGCTACCTACTTGCGATCTGAACATTAAAACATTTTTAGGTGGCCGAAATTGGGGTATGGAGTGCCTAATTTCGGCCACCCCCTCAAATTTCATAGTCATTGATTTGGTGGCCAAATTTAAGCCAGAATCACCAAAATTCGGCCACCTGACTGCATTTTAAAAAAATTATAACGAAATAAAATGGCCGAAATTTAGGCCCAATGTACTGTGAGCAGCAGTGCATTGTAATTAACTACTTGGCCGAAATTAAGAACACATAAAGGGTGCCAAATATAAAAAGCAGTCTTTTTAAGCAATAAGAATACATGATAATGTTCTAAATGGCATAAAAATGACAGATAAGTTTTTGATGCGTGAAAAACAGGATTGAAGGACATTGTTTCCACCTACCCACCTACATAAGTCAAAACCAGTGTGGAAGCAAAATGAAGAACAGTCCAAATCAAAATTATTCTTTTTTTATAGCCAAATGACAAGATTGGTTTTTTAGAATTATTGCAGGAATTCCAGTAAGGTAGGAGGTAAGTAGGTTCCTGCACACCTGGGAATTCCAATTTCAGTCCTGTGGCCACAAGCCAACCACGCTTTCCGCCCCTAAAAAGGCAGGCAAACCAAGCCACATGAAAAACCAACACTGGTGTTTCTCAACCAACTGGATAAAATTTTTGCAAGGTCAAATGAGTCTCCTCAAATACTAGTCATTTCATCCAGTTCGGTTATTATATTTCATCATTCATTGTGTGTGTCGATTTCCCTTTACTTTATGTTAAAAAAAGACAAAAGCCAAGCTAATCTCCTATCTAGACTCAGCTAAACTGTATCTGGTAGGTGGCCGAAATTTGGATAACGACTTGCTTCGGCCACCAAAAATTGAAACTGTGGTGATGCCATCTCTGAAAAAAACTTATTTTTTTTCTTGTTGAGTTATTTAACCCTTTCCAAGCTTATCCCGAAAGTTTCCTTCAAGTGTCCCAACTCTTGCCAAAACTGTGACCCCAATTTTGATTTCCTAATCTAAATGACCAAAAATATGCTTTCAGGAAACCATTTTTTTGCACATTGACTGGTGTCAGAACTTAATGAGAAAAAAAAAAATTTCATTGACAACCAACCAAAATATTGCTTGGAATTTTTTTTTGAAAAAATCCAAATTCCCTGCTCGGGTAACCCAGTACCCAAGTTCAATTAATGTACGTGCGCTGCGAAAATGCTGTTGGACGAAACAGGTTGGTACTGCTGCCATATCAGATTGTGAAAACCTTGGCAGGTTGAAAGTTTTTCTGTCTGCTGTGGAATGAGCTGTTTGCTGGCATTGCTGTCTGATTGTTTCGGTTTGATTGATTGGGAGTGAAGGCTGCTGGCTTCTGAGCTCATGAACTGTCGGTGGCGCTGGCAATGTTTGCGATCTGGATATTTCGTGAATCTTTGAGTTTACTTTTGCGAAAGAACTTTGATTTGGTGGCACCGGACCTTCGATATTCAGAGAACTTTGGTAGAATCGGAAAGCTGATGGACATGCGGAGTATGATTGAAAAAGAAAAGAGTTCGTGAAAAGCTATTGGAAACGATTGCTTTCGAGTGTTTTCGAGTTGTGAATGTGAAGGTGCTGTTGGTGCTAATCAAATATTTTGCTTTAACAGGAGCAACTACAAAACAGGCTTTAGAATTAAATTTACAAGCACTAATTGATGGATCTGCAGGGGGACTAATTTGATGAACTTGTCTCCAAAAAGGAAATTCAGTCCTGAACTTCAGATGCTTGCAATTTCGAAAGAGGGTGGTGTGACATTTAGATTTGTAGTTTTCAAGTGAAAGTAAATTCCAAAACTTTCTGTGGAAGTAAAATAAAAAATATCAGAATTCAAAACGTAAAACAGGTAGGTATGTGTGAAAAAGGAAAAGAGAATGAGGAATTTTGACAATTTCCCAGGAGTTTTCAGAAAGGCGGTTTGGAAAAAATGAGTTTGCAGCCAATTTTATTTGATATATTCCTGCCTTTGCCAAAAAGATTGTTTTAACATTGTGTCTCGTGTTGATTTTAAACTGTTTATTTTCATTTTAATAATATTCCTTTGTTTTAATTGTTTTTATCGTTTTTTTTGATTTACTGTTTTTAGAATTTCTTTTGGTTTTAATCTTTTTTTACCTTTGGTTTTAATTTGTCGTTATCGTGTGAATAGCGCTCTAATTCCTTTTTCATGATTTTCAGGAGTTTTTACGAGCATAATTTTAGCAAGCTCGAATTTGTCCCAAGTTGAGAGTTTTTCTGGAATATTTTCAGTTTAGAGGGCGTCTTTTCAGCCCTAAGGGCGTCTGCATGTTTGTGTCAAAATCTGGGACGTATTTTCTTTTGAATTTGTTATCGTGCAGCTGAATTTCAGGCTTGTACAGAGTGGAAAATAAAAGTGAGAATTTTAATGGAAAACTTTAAATGGAAAACTTCAATGGAGAATTTCAATGGAGAATTTTCTATGGCAAATGGAGAACTTTGGAAGGAATTTTAAACAATAATCTTTCATCTGAAATAATATTTTTCTGATTCAGAGCTCTCTTAACCCTATTTCAGTTCTTGTGCTGACCCACTAAAATTCTGGGAAGCAACGAATGTTGTTGAATCACAACCATTAAACTTCATGTGCTGGTTTCCGGGTTCATTGGTTTGAAGGCATAAACGGATTGGCTTCAAGTTGCACAGCAAGAGTCCTTGTGATGAGGGCGTCAATACCAAAGGATGAGGAAAGGGAAGTTGTCAATTGATTTTACTTTGGAGCCTTAGAAGCCCTAGAGGGGTTTAGTTTTTGCAAAGGGTGGATCCTTCGTGCTTACTCTGGAGGAATGAGTTTGAAGGAAAGCAGGCTTTCCGAACAATTTTTAGTTTGGCTGGTTTGATTTATCACTGCCATTGAATGTGCAATTGAATGTTATTATTCGTAATTAAATTTTGTTAAAGTTGGATATTGTTATTTAATGTTGTTTCGGAACTTGCAAGATAGATGAGGGTTGAATCCGACTGAGCATCCGTGGCCAAAGTAAAGAAAAGTAACTCAAAATTGTTTCATGGCGCAGATCAAAAAAAAACCCCGGGAGATTTAAAAGCCTAATTTGAATTAAAATTGTTCTTGTTTTCAGGAAAAATCTTTCAATCCAAGTTCTACTGGTTGTCTTCTTCAAATTTTCCTGTCTTTTCAGCATTTAGTCACCAACAGCACCAGTTGTTTGATGTTTTTCATGACGTTCGATTCGATTTGTGGGAGCTGCAAGAAGGTGCGAAGTTCGTGGATGTTGAGGCTGTTTGGTTTGTTCGGTTGGTCGTGTACGCAGTTGGCATTGCGGAGTCGAAATTGACGGTTCCTGGTAAGAGTGTCCCTTAATGATTTTCTCCGGCTTGATTGGATGCACTAGAGAGCAGACTTGACGGAAATACTGGATGCATTTTTTTTAATAAATGAGAACAAGAGGACGGATTGGCAAAACCTCCATGGTCTTGCGTTCGGAGAAAAATAAAGGAAGTATTTTTTATAAAAATCCAAGTTCAGTGGCGATGTTTTTGACACCTCCAAAGAAAGATAGGCCAACAGAGACGGGTGCTTCGATGTCGCAATCAGCAGGATCTGAAAATTTGGATTTCGGGAATGAAGTGGACTTTGCAAGGGAGACAAATTCCGCGCGTGAGGAAAATGAACAGGACTCGATTCAGACATTGAAAGAAACAGAACAGTATTACAAAAGGGCATTTGAGGAGATGCAGTCCCGCATGGAAATTCTCGAGATGAAGAATGACGTAGTCCGAGATGAACAGGTGGGATTTTGCGCAAAGTTGGATAAAATTATGGAGATACTTCAAAAGACGCAAACTTTAATTCAAATTCCGGTGCAGGAACCAGGACACGCGGGAAACGAGATTGGCTTTCCGCCCATAGGTTTGAGAGGAACAGAGAATTTGGTGCGCTGCGCTACAACAATGACTGGCACATCTTCTGTCATCAAAAATTTGACGGCAGAAATAAATTCGCCAGTGTCTGAAGTTTTCTGCTGCAGCACCCGAACAACTCCTGCTTTCACAGCTGTTTCTAGTCATGCGAATTTGGCACCTGTCCATGATTTTCCGATATCTGTTCCACCTGTTACACAAATTGGGACAAATAATTTCAGGACAGGCTCGATTCTTGATTTCAGCATTGTTGAAACGCCGCCTCCAATTCAAAATTTAATCCCATTTTCAGGAGCTGGTGGCAATGATGTTCCTGTGAGGTCTCATGAGAAATGCGTGGGTTGCTGTAAGTCAAACCATCAAGATAGCCTTGAAAGGCAGTTGTCGAAACAGCCCATATCCATTCCGAAATTTAGAGCTGGATCGAATGATTGTGCCCTTCAATTTATTCAGTCATGCAGGCAATTTTTGAAAGATCATGGCTGGTCGGAGAGAAAACTTTTGGATAATTTATGCTATTTTTTGTCTGGCCCACCCATGATTTGGTTCAGCAGTATAAAACGGCATGTGGACAATTTCGAGACATTCAAAAGAAATTTCCTTTTGACGTTTTATTCAAACAATTATAAAAAAGAATTGTCTACACTGTGGCACACGAGTGAACAAAAGAAGGGAGAAAATATTCAAGCATATGTGATGCGCATAACTTTGATTTATGAGGTGCTTTTTGATGAACCTGACCAGAACCATCTGATTGAGCATATTCTGAATACATGCAGCAGAAAATTAAAACAAAAGATGCGCACAGGCAAATTTGAAAACTATCTGAAATTTTTGGAGGAACTGTCGGTCGCTGAAGAACGGGCTCGACTAAAACACTTAACGAAATCGCTTAACGCTTAACACTTAACGCTTAACAAAACGACTAAAACACTTAACACGCACTTAACACTTAACAAATCAGGGATGTCCAACCTTTTTCCGATTTTTTTTTCTTTCTCAGTCATGCTTAACGCTTAACACTTAACGCTTAACAAAACGACTAAAACACTTAACACGCACTTAACACTTAACAAATCAGGGATGTCCAACCTTTTTCCGAATTTTTTTTTCTTTCTCAGTCATGCTTAACGCTTGACACTTAACGCTTAACAAACGACTAAAACACTTAACACGCACTTAACACTTAACAAATCAGGGATGT